>JBCJKH010047384.1:18537-51117 GCA_039877255.1 Loriculus beryllinus
GAAGAAATTCTTTACTGTTAGGGTGGTGAGGCACTGGAATGGGTTGCCCAGGGAAGTTGTGAGTGCTCCATCCCTGGAGGTGTTCAAGGCCAGGTTGGACAAAGCCTTAGGAGGCATAGCTTAGTGTGAGGTGTCCCTGCTTATGGCAGGGAGGTTGGAACTGGATGATCGTAAGGTCCTTTCCAACCATAACTATTCTATGATTGTATGAACCAGAACTTTCACACACTGAGGGTGTCAGAGCACTGAACAGGCTGGTCAGGGGTTGTGGAGTCTCCCTCCCTGGAGGCATTCAGAACCTGCGTGGACACATTGCTGTGCACCCTGCTGTAGGTGGCCCTGCCTTGGCAGGACTGGATGATCTCCAGAGGTCCCTTCCAACCCCAGTGATTCCATAACCTGTGAAACCTGCCCAGTGGCAGGGTTTAAACAAGGCGAAGGACACGCTGCCCACAGAACTTGCTGCTGATGGTGAGCTGGCTGTCTTCCAAAGCAGCGCTGAGGGCAGCGCACCCGAGTTCAGCCATGAGCCAGCCTGACCCTGAACATGACTCCCGCCAGCAGCCCTCCCAAAGCCCTCCTGCACACTACTTCACACAAACCCTCGCTCTTCTCTTCTCCCCAAACCTCCAGCTATTTTGGAGATAGAACAAAAAAACACCAGGGAAGTCAAGAAGGCCACAGCTCCCCACTGGAGGAGCACAGCGAAACGCAGGCCTGCTGCTGCCCATAGCTTTCAGCCATAGGATGAAAACACATTGCAATGGTTTCTCAGGTTAAAAACACACTTTTGTAGTTCAGATCTGCAGAAATTTATACACAAATAATTTTAACCAGAGCTCAGTGTAAGTCCTTATGTACTTGGCATTACTCCTGTATGTAAATTTCCTGCAGGGACAAGCAGGGTGCTTCCAGGAATCCCACTGGCTGAGGCCAGTGCATAAGGCAGTACTGTCTTATGGACAGCGAGAATTAACTGGAGTTTCCCATTACATCATGTTAAACCCTGACCTAAGGAAAAGACCATGGTCTTTGCGTGCATATATGCAAAACACTATGGCCTGATATTCCAAAGCTCAGGGCAGCTCTAATTCCTACAAAAGCCCATCGAAACCCAGCATCTCTGGAAAAATAAGGCCTCAACAGTTTTGAAGCAGTTACTATTCTTTATCTGTACCTAAACTACATTTATAAACATAATAAAATTATTATTTAAGATAAAGTATGAATGCTGAGAACCTAAGAGGTTTTTGTGCCACTTTTCATGTATTTCTCTTTAGCACTTACTTTTCCACTATACTTTAGAAACAAATACAGATTAATAAACTCAAAGTATGCTAATTGGAACATGAAGAAACTGATAAAGTCAGGGACATGCCAAATGAATGCTGTATCAGACTTGATCTTTGTCTAAGGCCTGTCCAGTTTAGCTCAAGTGGTAGGTTATAATGTGCATTGATTATAACGTGCATTGACTACAGACTCTTATTATACCGAGACACTACAGAGCAAGCAAAAGCTTGTTGCTAGAGGATTATAGCAGACACTCCGGCCATTAACAGTGAATTTCCATAGCACCATTAATCTCTGTCACAACACCGAGGTTATGTTAATTTTTTATTTGTCTTTCAAGGAATTATGAACATGGTCCATTACATTTCCCAAAGCTGCAGGAACAACTTGTCTTTAGGACAGAGTTATAGTTCATGGCTGACTCATGTCACCCGTGCTATGAGAAGAAAAATGGATGTTCAGACTTTGCCAAACAAACAGTGCATGGCCCTGTGGAGAGGTGAAGCTCAAACTGGAAGCAGTATGTACTTTCTGGATGGCACCTTCGTGTACACAGAAGGACTCCTGGGTACCCAGATGAGCCAGAATTGCTGAATGCTACCTATATCTCATAGGAAAGTGCAATGGCATACAGATAGGCAGCCTACAAACTAGCATGGCCACTCCCCAGTCAAAGATCCAAGTCATGCTAATAGGAGAAACTGTGAAGGGAAAATAGTGGGCCCCTTCTTTCTTCTGCCCCCCAGCTAGTAATCATGGTAGTGTTTGTAGTGAGGATCACAAACACCATGACATCATGGATGGTAGGCTGTTTAGGACTTGCAGGTCTTGCAGGACTTGCTATTCCTCCCATCCCTCTCCCACACAGGGCAAGAGGAAAAGTGCTCTCAAGTTACCCTGTATCCCTGTTTCTGGAAGGTATATGCATTTCTGCAATGACAGAGTGCTTATCCAGTAGCTGGAAGAGGATTTAAATCAAGCATTTCATGACTGCTTGTGAGTGATGGCATGAGTGATGGCATGACCACAGCACAAAATGTTCCTTGTACAAAAAAACCTTGAGTATCACAAATTACCTCTGTTGTGACAATCTGATGTCAGTGCTTGAATCACACTGTATGCTTTACGACAGCACAGGGACAGCCTAGTACACTGTATTAATTAATAGTAATAAAAACCAGAAACCTTTCGAGAATTTACTTCTGCATCCAGCATTCCATGACTAGGTCTTTGGTCTAGAATATTTAATTATAGACCTAATTTCATTAGAACACTAGAGTTTAACTGAAATTCGGTCACCACAATTATCAGTTCCATGAGTCTGGGGTCACTGTCACAAACACTGTGAGAAAACTGTGAAGACCAGCGGTCATCCATAGTAGATGTTTGTCGTTTCTCCTTTTCTTTTATTATAATAAGCATATCTAAAGTCTATTTACAGTCCTGCTAAACTAAAAACTGCAAGAGAAATGACAGAATTGCACTGCTCTGTAAGCCTAACCTAGAAGTCAAGCCATTACACTACCAATACTTCCCAACTGCTAAAACATGCTGTGGATACATACCTGTCCCATCATGGTCTCCTTATACTGTTTTTTCTGTGTTACTTTGATTGGAGGCAATTTTGTCACAGCTGACACCAAAAAATTCATTAGAATGTCCTCACAATTGGCCAGTTGGTCCACCATATTCTTTAGGCTGGCAGGCAGGTAATGAGTGTACAGGTAGTGATAATATCTGGAAACCAACAGCAGCATTATTAATACGAGTCACTGGGCTTTCAGGGATTACCAACTCCAGGAAATGTCTATCTCAATTCAGACACAAGTTTTGTACTCAACTCTGGCTATACCACTTCTTTTCTTCAGCCCTGAACAAGAAGAGGAGCAATTCAGTGTCTCATCAAGACATTAAATAGTGCTAATGGAGAAGCAAAACTGCAACTGGGTTGAAAGAATTAATGCAGACCTAAGTATCAACATAATGGAGAAGCATGGAAGAGAGCACCACATTGCTATAATGTGATAGACAACATGGATGAACTCATCCTTCACCACTTCTTTCCAAGTTGTTCAGTTGGAAAGAACACTATTACACCGGCCCACTACTGTCCCTACCATCCTTGTGGATTCCCCATTCCTGGAATTGTTCAAGGCCAGGTTGGCTGAGGCACTGAGAAACCTGGTCTACAGAAAGGTGTCACTGCTCAGGGCAGGAGGTTTAACCTGGATGATCTTTAATGTTCCTTCCAACCCAAACCATTCTATGATTCTTACTGTTGAATTTATTCTCTTTTGGGCCTGTATCATCCCCCATGGCTTGTCCTCTCCTTTGCAGGGATGTGGATTTGCTGACTTTTTCCTCAACATGTAGAGATGTCTTTGGTCTGCAGAAGCCCTAACAAGAGGGTTTTTTTCCAACATGCTGCAGTATGCTGATCTGTGACATGTCCACTGTACTCCATTTCTAGAGTAGCCAGGACACTTTGCAGTCAGCATATGTCACCCAACACATACCCAGAGCTGGTCTGGAAGTAACCTCTTTTCTGCTATGCTACGGGCCATTCAGCAGAGCGGCTTAATGAATTCGGGAACTCTTTGAAGTGTGTAATTCCTGATGTTAAAAAGAGCAGTCCGACTGCTTCAAAATACATGTGACTTCAAAGAGACCAAACAAGCACAGTAATGATTACCAGATCCCCAGAGCTAAACCAAGAACTTAAATTATTACCCCATAAAAAGTAGACCCATTTATTATCTTTTCATTTTTTCCCCCTCCCCGGAAGAATGTTCTTCACCCCCTCTTCCCACCCCATTTGCTATTTTGTTTCATACAGAAGGAGGACAGCAGATGCTCTGGGTTCTTACTTGTGGTAAATAGCAGCTCCTGTCAATACCATGGAATAGTCATTAGTCCATTTGGAGGTATACCCCCACCTCTCCTTAGTGTTGTCCCAGAAGTGACTGCGAGCAGGGTACCCTACAATCCTCTCTGGAAAACTCTGCCAAACTGTAAAGGCAAAATCCACCTGCAGACAAAGGCACAGGCCAAATGAATACTGAAACTGCTTCAACAAATGTCAACAAAACAAAATATTACCTTGCCACTAATTCGTAATTCAGAATCTTGGAACTGTTGCAAAACGTTAATTCCATGTATTCATCAGTAAATTAAACTGACTGCTTGACATTTTGCCCTGTAATTATGCACATTTTAATGGTTCCTGTTAAAGAGAGTTTAGAGCATTGCAGTATTACATTAACATTTTCAAGCTTGCCCTTTACACATCAAACCTTTTCTAGTTACAGAAAGAATGGGTGTAGGTGCATGTATTTATACTTAGATGAAATATAAACTGGTAATTGCAATGTGGAAAACTGAAACTTTTGCACGTCTTTGTGCACCTCACCAACCATCTCGATCTGTTAAAGCAAAGCCTGGAAAACCAGGAGTCAAGCACCTTAAATTACAAGGGTGGGTCAGCAAGATTAGAACAGGCAATCAATAAGGAGTCCTTCTATATTCTCCATCCATTTTGAGCCTTTAAGAACTGTGCAGGTCGTACTTTTAAGGCTGTCTATATGACCAAGGTATTTAAACATACAGCCTAATAAACAGGAATGCAAGATACCCATGTAGTTAAATGGCTTTAGAAGCGTATACAGTAAGAAAAATGCTCGATGCTGTATGAGCCACAAGAAGATGTCAAATGCTGCCAAAAGAGATTATTCTGTTTATTTTATTTTATTGCTGCAACTACTTCAATAACTCAGGTATCTGAGAATTGAAAAGGTGATAGGAAGTTGCTATCCCAGGACCCCTCCAAACAAATCCTGGCAACACCAGGAAAGGGGTGATTTGGGTCATTTGCAGAAGGCCTGTCGGCACTGGATTTGAAAGGAAGTTGGTAAAAATACATATGGGAAGATTGTGACCACTGTGAAGTTGGATGGTTGAAGCCTCTCCACTTCAACTTAGATTCTGGAGCTCAAGCTGGCCCGAGATTTTAAAGAGAGCTATAGACAATTCTAGTTGCCCCAGTCCAACAGGAAAATGAGTTTCGTATCTGCACTGCACTCTGATTTCCCTCCAGTACCAGAAGGACCTAAAACTGCTCAAAAAACCTTCCAAGAACCCAGCCAAAGTCAAGTGTGTAGAGGTTAGATAAAGAATAACTTTGTTGAAAACAGTCACATTGTGTGATTACTGCCAGACTTCTCGCATTTACAAGTGTTTTTATGAAACAGAAGAGTCACACATGTACTGGAACACAAAGTTAAGGACTGGTTATTTTCTTTCAAGCTGTTTCAAGAAATCTGAGGCCAACTAGAAAGACAATGTGCACAAACCAGTTACCGTTGTGATAGTTCTGATCTCATCCAAATCAATACCACATGAAAGAGCTAAAGTGGTTGGGTTTCTTTTTTTCCCTGTAAAGGCCTTTCCCATAAAACGTGACATACATCTGTTTTCTTTAGCAAAGTCTGAGAATCTCAAGTAAATAACAAAGCAGCTGCATTTGATGCCCTCACTTGTGCTTTCAAGTATTGGTCCAGGAAGATGCACTAAAGCAATCACCCTAGGAGAAATTTCCCTTTAAAAGAAATCCCCAATCACCATCCTGTATCATTTCCCAGCATTATCACTCAGCTGATCAGCAGGAAAAGCCAACCATGCTGCCAGTCTCTGTACCACTTCTGACCCGTGCTGATTTCTAACTACTTCCCAGGCAACCATCCCTCTGCTCACATGAAACAGCTTCTCTCCTAAAAGCCATCATGTGCCATTCTGTTGTGAATGGAAAACCTCTACTGCACTGGAGCTGGACAGTGTGGAGGATATGCTTGGTAACGGCTCCTCTCAAGAGGAATGTGATCGTGTTTGACCACGTTTCTAAATTGCCTTTTCTGGGCTCTGAAATTGCCACAATGACCACCCATGAGCAGCTAATTTCAAGGGAAGCTTCACACCAAACGCTTCATGTCAGTGTTTCAATATACTGCTTCTTTGCCTAAGCTGTACAAGAGAAGTGTAAGGAACAGAAAGGCCCCAGTTCCTCACAGAGAGCCACCAAAGAGAGCTGCTGTCCCTGTCACCCCTGCAGAGGCATGCTGAAGCTGCAAGGCTGATGCTGGTAAAAGCTGCCTGGTTGGTTCTCTGCAGCCCAGGGGACACTGGGGCTCATAGGGCCAATACCCTCCATGCAAACATGCGATCATCAGCTACAAGCTGCTCACAGGAGGGAGGAAGCCACAAAGAAATGTGTATGTTGTCTCACACAACAACAAATATTTGTGTTTCAGAATGTTTAGGGGAAAGCAGGGCCAAGCCAAATGAGAAACACTATTTACTTCATACGCGTTCCAGAAGCCTGAATGACTCCAAAGTTTGGATGATGACTAAATACCAGTCAAAACAAAGCAAAGCCCCAAATCCTTATGAAATCCACAGGCTGGATTGCTGTAAATACCACCTCAGTGCAATGAAGTGCATGAGAGTTCTTACCATGGCCCCCAGGGCAACTCAGATGGGACTCTTCAGCCTGAGCAACAGCCTACTTGGGAAGCCAGTGCTAGGATAAATGCCTTTTATTGGTTTTGGGGTGTTTTGGCTGTGCAGGGCCTTGCACACAAGTGCTTTGGCAGCAGCTGTATTGCTCCCCATCTAGCAGAAACTACTAAGGTGTAATCTTGGTATCAAATAGGTTTAATGCTGACTTCTTCCATCTGTGCAGCAAAAGAGGGCTAACCCTGGCTGCTTCTGGAGCAGTCTAACCACAGCACCATAAACCCGTAGTAGGGAGAAGAATGGTTCCTATTTCATCCTTCATTTAAATCCATCATTTCATCCATCATTCATTTAAAATGAATTCAGTGAATTGGTATACAGCAGTGCCTGGTGACCAATGTCAAGCATGTCTTCACTGACATGTAAGTAGTGGTAGCATCAGTGAAAGACCCTTACACTGAAATAAAGCATTTTTATAAAGGTGAACTGGAGAGAAGGGAATGGCCATGAACATGGGGAAAAAAAGGGAAACCAAGAAAATCAAATTTTTCAAGCTATTCCCTGGCCATCATTAATAATGTATTTCCCAAATATTGCACTTTATATAAATTGCCATCAGTTTCCCCTGTGTTTCTCAGGAAGAGGTTCCAGAAATCAATACTCATCCCAGTTGTAAAAATTGGTTTTCTACAGTATGTTTTTTTTCTTAGCACTCTCTTGCTCTTAGCACAAACACTCCAACATCTAAACTAGCAAAGCTCTCCAGTTTTATGGGGTGACAATGGTGAGATAGTATTCCTCAGTGAAATCCTGCAGCAAGGTGGCAACGCTCTTTTGGAGTGACAGCATTCCCTTGCTGCTGACACCCCTTCCCTCCCCACCTACACCCTACTGATAACATGGGGGAGAAAAAGCTACCCCAATCAGGAAAGTGAGAACAGAGTATTAAAGCTGACTGCTCTTGGCTGCCTACACCCGCCTGCAGCTATGTTACTAAAATAATAAGGAACGGAAGAGCCATATGCTAATGATGAGCCAATTAACCAGGGCAAAAAGCTCCTCTGATGGCAGGCAGTGGCAGGGTTGCTGAAACAAGTGCAACCTGTTAAATCTGAAGAACGTGGCAGGAAATCTTACAGCAGTTGCTCACTGACGAAGCCAAGAGAAGAACTTATCTGCTGTGTTCAGGCTGAGCTGAGGAGCCAAGCAGACTCCCCCAGGATGACAGGGACCCTTACCTCAGTGGTTGAAAGCACGGTGTCCTCATCCAGGCTTAGCACTGCATCTGTCACTATGTTGTCGTAGGGTAGGAAGCGACTGCTCATAACCTGTGGGTATTGAATGCAGGAAGGGGAGTTGAAAAAAAACCACCTGAAGGACTCATTTCCAAGAGAAATTCTCCATTTTATTCCCCACTCTTATCTCTGTACATCACATATCTTATCTGTGTAGATCACATAGCTCTGTCTGAAAGAAAGGACCCTTCGGCTCAAGAGTGAAATAATGTCTACTGTCATTGTCATCACCCCATCAGTCAGCCTATACCTTCTACATGAGGAGTAATTCCTGATCAGACCCCCCTCTTTGGAGCAGGCTCCTCTCCTCTTGTGAAAAATTGCAGTGGTCTGTACTGAGGATTAGAGGTACCTACAGTTTTATGAGGGACGACTTTTTCCCTGGTAACCAGGACTGTCCCTCTGCTTTCCTATGGAGTCTGAGGATCAAAGATACTGACTGTTGATAAGGACTCTGCAGCATTCATAAGGTGATGCAGCTGGGAAGCCAAGCAATCCAGGCTGTGTATGAAGGACATTATGTTACCAGGATGGTTCCCCTGTAAAGTGGTACAGCTCCATCTCTGTTCTATTGTATCCACAGGGAGCTGCTGCCAAATGGTACAACATCCTCCATCAGAAAAGGAAAATATGCTAAAGAACGTGTATCAGCTAAGCTTCACCTGCATCAAGAATTATACTGGTATTGTAGCATTTTGAAAAGTCACATATAAATTCTATATATATAGCTATATATATAATTTATAAGCAGAATAAGCTTTTAAAAACTATGTCAGGACAGTTCTCAAAGTAATAGGAAATAGATCGGCAAGTGGGGATCAAAAAGGTAACAACAAGAAATGAGAATCCACATGGTTTCACTAGCAGACTAATTAGCACCTTTTGAGAACTGATGAATAGTAACAAGGACACAACATGATTTGTTTCCCTCATTTGCTGCAAAAAATAGCCTGGATACTTAATAGACTTCTTTTCCAATTTATTATCCAAGAAAATAGTACAAAAATCAGTCCCAGTAAGAGGGAATCACTGTATGGAAACAGGGAGATAGAGCGGCTTTACATGTCCCTCATAAAAGGCATGAATTGTTCTGCATTCCCTGCAAATTCTTTGGAAGCAAGTCTTTGGAATCTATGCCTCGATTCAGAAAATGCTCTGTCTCCATAATCAGGATGCTCCTGGTGTGTGTCTGTAGAGTATCCCTGCATCACTACAGCGGCCTTGGTCCAGGGAGGCAGTGGCTGTGAGGAAGGGGTGACATAGCTGGCGCTGTTGGTTTTGCTTTGCTTACGCTACGGCAAAGTTGAGGAAGCAGTCAGCAGGAGACCTGGGTTCTTAGACCACCTCTTTTACAGACAGTGTAAAACTGTCAAGTAGTATAAGAGTCAGGACTACCCATGTATTTGCTTTTGGAGCTAAAGCTCCCTTTTGTAAAATGGGTGTGATAATACACCTTGATTTCACGGGGAAGAGTGAGGGCTAGGTAAACGCAGACCTCTGCTCTCCCCTTAATGGAATAACTGTGCCTGCCAGTATGCTGCAGTTAAGTCTGAAAACGAAAATCAGTTCCTTTGTGCAACCTTTGAATTGCACTGCTCTGGCTCTGCAAGCTTTGTCCAAACAGCTTTCCGGTGCAAGAAGCCATTTGGCATATGTTGGGATATTAGAGGGAAGAGACTGTCCACTATAAACACACCTTTGTGTACTCAGGAGACTCATTTGTAATCTAAACAGTGCTTGGGGCCAATTTCCACAAACACTGTAGAACTGGTCAGAGATTTTCTCCTCCATCTCACCTCTGCAAGTTTTCCAAAAGGAAAGGAAAAAACCCACAAATTTCAAAAGGCTCAGAAATCACTGCAGCCCTTCCTGGCCCTGCAGCAACTCCCCAGATACTCTTTACATGGCCAGCTAAGGCAAGAGCCATTAGCTGCCAACCTTGCAGGGCTCTTGCTTTCCCCTTGTTATGGTGGCTGGGGGAAAAGACCAAAGACAGGACTATAAATTCAAATTAGGATTACACTGCCAAAGCAACTACAAGTTCCCTTTGTAAATGCAAGAGCCATCTGACGGAGACTGCAGAGGGGACCAGCCAAAATCTATCTCAGTCAGAGTCCAGAAGCAGTAAGTCCCGCTTCTTGGGCCTGCATTTGGAAAAGAATCATCTACTTCAGTGTGCATTTTAAACAACCCCTATTCTCTCATCTAGGTGGTGTCTATTTCGACTTTGTGGAAAAAAAATAGTGTGTGGCACAGCAAGAAATGACATGGTGGTTTTGTTCCCACACAAGTGCCCCTTTTTTATTGTGGTAGGATCCCATCACTGGCAGCAGTACTCTACAAGGCCATAAGAGAAGGCACTTTGCAAAAGCAATTTAATACTATTCATGCTCATCTGTTTTCTGCTTTTGAATCCACAGCTAACCCCCAAACCTAGCATGTGACTGCTCGGACTCAATGAGTCCAGCTGCATCACTCCTTTGATGCACCTGTAGAGACAGAAATCTCCAAAGATGAGGTCAGCACTACCTACTTTTGAGGCCACATTTCAAAACTGTGTCCCACCTCTGCATCTCAGATTCATGGCATTAACTGCCATACTGATCATTTCTGAGTGCATGGGCCTCATGCATGAAACACAAATTTGTGCCCAACTGGTACAAAAGGCCAAGGAATAGGAAGGAACTGTCATAACTGTAAGAACTTTGGTTTCACCAAAGCAGCTGGAAAACTAAATTCTGGTCCCACTGGAGAATATAGGCAACCTTTTACCATGCTTCTCTCCACCTACCTTGCTCTCTCCTTCAATGACTATGACAGGCACAGAAGTGGTCATTCTAAGTTTAGTTTCCACTGGCGGTTTCCNNNNGTTCCATAAAACAATAATCTGAAAGACAATATTGGACCATGATCAGAGATCTTTGTGGCAATGCAGTCCAAACACTACCGTCTCAGATCTCCAGACAGAAATGTTAAATTCAAGTTAGGAGTTTCAAAATCCACAACAAAGATACAAATCTTTATAAAAATAGCACTTCCTACAGTAATTTCACCCATCCCAGCTATTTACAATAGATGTTCTCTCAGGCAAATATGGGCTGGACAGCAGCTCAGGAAGTCTCTATCTCAGCCAGGCCATACGGATACAACTGATTTACTTTGGCCCTCATTAAAGGCTAAACCACTCGTGACACTCCACTGCAAGAGGGTGCTCCCACTGAACTCCCCAGGGTTTCTTCTACAGAAGCCAAAATCCTGGCACTGCTGAGACTAAGAGCCACAGCAGGAGGAAGGAAGATCACATAGGGGCTCTTAAGGCACAGACATCCTTTTGTAGCTTGCAGCACACACAGTCCTCATCTTTAAAGTGCAGACATCATTTTACCTGCCTCATGAAACAAAGGGGTTTAATGACTGTCTCTGTTCCACTCCCACCGTACTCAGACAGACAGCAGGAATATCAGAGAGAAGAAACATCAAAATTAAAACAGGGGATCAAAACAGGACTGAGAAGATCTGAAGTCAGGAGGCTTTTCACTCCTGTGACAGTAGTTTTGCCTCCGGTGTGACTGACAGTCAAACAGCGCTGCTCACCTGTGCACAGTACTGGGACTTGGCTACAGCAACCAGGAGTTTCAGCACGGGCTGAGATTGGGAAACCAGGGGAGTTACTGCGTGGATAACGGCAGTGAATGTGGAAAGAGGCTTCAGACCTGGAGTGAAGAGATATGTGTTCAGTAAAGGCAAAACTGCTCCTGTTAGTACAGATTAAAGGACCCTGGAGATGGAAAAATAATCTGCACTTAATGCAAACCTTGCCATGTTTTTTTAGGCCATATCCTTTCCTCTCGGGTACTAGGAACACCAGATGCTTCAGAGAAGATCACACTTCCCTTTAACTCCCACACCCTCTGAAATCCCTGACTCCAACACAATTACTGCCTTTTCTTACTCACTACTTCCACAGATGTCCTGCAACCTCTTTCTTTCATCCAGTTTGTCCCATGGATAATATTGACATCTAGCTTCTTCGACCAAATGTCTTTCTTGATACGGGCTCTGTTTTGCTGCCTGGCTCTGGATGCTTGATGTTTCCTACTGATTATCTCCACAACTTCCAGAAGCTTGTTCAGTTTCCCCAGTTCCTTTACAGCCTCTGTCACATTTCTGCTCCTTCTGGGTCGATCCCATCCACATGCACCTTCAGTTACCTCCTGAGCTGATAATTGTGCTTGCAGCCTTGCCTTCCATTCTGATATTTTTGTCTCGCTATGATTTCCTTTTCTGCCTGAAATAACAGATCCTGCTGGCATCTACCCTTCATTACTGCTCTCAGTCTCATCTAAATTCATCTGTGTGGGGTCAAAGTCGTTTTTCATCAAAATTCCCACAGAAACCTTCTTCTCCCTCTTTAACTGTGAATTTTTAGCAGGTGAGCAGTACAGATCCACACAAGTGGGATGGCACAGGCTGAGCCAAAAGCAGCAGCAGTCTGGGAAGCAGGATCACTTCAGCCTGCGGGCACATTCTCCTGCAGAACTCATTGTTTAAGCTCCGCTTCAGGAAAAAGCCATAAACCTGAGCTCTACTCATTCCTTCTAGTAGGATCCATATGAAGACACATATATGGAGAATAAATTATATGGAGACTAAATCCATGCCAACTATACACTCCAATAACAAGTGTCATGGGTAAATTACCACTTTTCCAATTTGCCAAGCACAAATAAGCAAAGAAAGCAAAAAGCTATTCCTAGTATGTCCCCTCAGGCCATGAATGGGTCAGCAACTCAGGCATTAATTACTGGCAACTGAAAAGTATGAAGGGACATAGATTTTTTTAAAAGCAATCTTTGCAAGGGAGAGGCACATGATGCATGTTGATACATCAGAGACATTCCAGTCTGCAGTGGTCAGGGAAGACTGAGACAGCATAAACACAAAGCACCATTAACTAGAAATGAATGGTAAATCACTTACCACATGCTACTCGAAACTGAAATTCCAAATGCCTACTAGAAACTCCTAATACCATTAGATTATAGCAAGGATTCACTCACCGAGATTAGCATAGTAGTAAGGAAAATCTCCCAGATACGAGGAATACTGTGGCAGTACAAATAACCCTCCAGGATGTTTGTTCCATATTAAGCTGTTACGTGATATGTGCTTAAATATTCTGTCCTGAATAATCTGGAAAACAAGAGCAGTAATGCTGTTTAAATAGGCTGCAACAGTCACTGGTAGAAGCTTCAGGGACTCCAACTGACCAGAATCACCACCCATTCTGCAAAAAGCTGAGGCACACAAATTGCTAAACATTCCTGCTTAATCTCTCTTAAAATGACACAGAACCTGCACCCTTGGACACCACTTCAGCAGCCCAGAATCTGTGCAATAGGTTACAGAGCACCTCATTAGTCCCTCTGGAACTGGGGACCCTGCATTTCATTGCATTTTGTATTTTAAGACAAATATTTTGTCTATTAGAGTGTCTTAGCAGTTGTAAGCCTGATTAGTTCATTGTCAGTTTTACTATGCAGGACTCACAGAGGATAATTATTTGAGGATGGCATTACAGAGCTAGGTATTATTTTGAGATAATGAGAGCATTCAAAACCACAAAGACTTTCAGCAAATCAGGCTGCACTAATTATTCATTTTTGCTTAATTATAAAGGGATATTAGCATTCGGATACATCACTGATTCCACATCTCAGTTCTACAACAGTTCCTTGTCGGATGAAACAGAAAAAGGTGTTTTGGCAACTATCATCTGTCTCTGTAGAGGGCCACAGACATAGATTCCTAGATTTTTAAGGTCAGAACAGATTGCTAGGTCATCTACTTTATCACCTAGCCACAAAAAAACCCACAAAAAGGAGACAAGGCTTTGTATTTATAAAACTACAGTTACTTCACACCAGATGCCTGTATGCAAGAACCACAGTGGCTCTTACACCGACGGGAGCTTTTTCAAACTTGCCGCAAAGGCATAACAAGGTTCAGTGGTGGGAAGCTGTAACCAGACAAATTCAGCCTCCAAATAAAACTGCAGTTTTCTAAGTGCAATCTGCTGTTGGACCACACGTTCTTGCTTCCTTCAGAGCATAAGAGGTTGGCAAGTCAGGAGACAGGACCCTGCAAAGGGCCAGGGGGTGGTGAAGGAACAATTTTCCCCTAAGTCAGCTAAGCAGGATTGCCTTGCCTTCTCCTGCAGCTCATTTGCCATCTCCTAAGGAGATTTCATGGAACTGGCAGTTTATGCACTGCACAGGGCTCAAGTGCCAAGAATATGTTGGTTCTCCTAACTTCATATCTCTAGCCTTAATATAGGTATATCTGGGTGAAAATCCATGGGTCTGAAGCTGGACTAAATCTGATCCCTCATCATTCATTCTGGCCTTAAAACTAAAGAGGTACACCCACAGCACAGGAAAAGCAAAAGCAAGCAAAAAGACCCAACACAAGCGGAACAAAAGCAGCTGCTGGAGTCTAAACAAGCTAAAATCTCTGTAAGCAGCTGAGTTCAGGGACGTTTGGTCAATAGAGAACCATGAGTAAGCGTTAGCACGAGCAGTTGTTTTCCTGGAAGTTTTGATTGCCATGACAAGAACACCAGTTACATTGTGCTAGACAATTCATTGCTCGTGGCAATATACGCACTGCTAAACTGGGGCAAACGCTGGGCATTTGCATGCTTGTCTGAATTCCGCCTACAGCCAATTACCATAGCTAATTCCATGCACTAATTTGCTCACTTGAGTAAGTTAATTTAAGGGGTTTTTTTTTTGTCTTTGAATAACAGACTGAGCACTGTGTTTCCTTCACTGACAAGAGCGTATCTGAGTATTTCTGCTTGGAAAATTAGGTGTATCAGTTGTCAGATCTCCTGCGTGGTACTGAGGAGAGGAGAAAAAGGATGATGGCTCTTGTTTCTCCATCTGCCAGTTATGCAACTAAACAAAACCAGAACCTAGAAAGCACACATTGTTGAGTGTTTACCGCAAAGTCTAAATATTACAGCTCCCTCCTCCCGCATTCTCAAAACTGGGGCATAATCAGGTAAGAAGTCTGTGAATTTACGTGGTCAGGTGGTTTTCAGAGCCAGTGGAGTTTTCTGTTGTGCTGGCTGGAGGAGAAACACATGGCTGGCATTCAACACACCCGGAGGGAGCTCACCTCTAACCGGAGCAGGTCCCCAGTGCCACCCCACACACCAACCTCACCAGCATGAGGCTGAGGAGCTGCCCGCAGGGATTTATCACAGTTAACAAATGAAAGATTAATTTATCACACTCCTGGTCTCTAAAAGGAACCGAGCTGTCTGTCATGACAGAGAGGAGAAAAGACAACTTGGCAGAACGAGAACAGGAAAGTTTAAAAACAGATAATGTGGAGAGCTGATCAATTAAAATGCAGAGTGTACTGCACTGCACATACTGCACAGGCAGACAGCAGTTACACGGCCTCTCTAATGATGAGGCATGACAGGAAGTTTAATAAGAGAAGGAAGGGGTTAGGATCTGGTGAGATCTCCCTTTTCTTTTTGGAATTCATTAACAGTCCAATATTTTTGTCTCCCTCATCCTCACACTTCAAAAAGCTCACATATTGCCTTAATCATTGCTGCTTCTTAACGTGCCCCGGCCAAGCATCAAACATTCCTTGCCTGTACTTTGTGCTGTCTCTCTCCCCTCCTCTTCTCCGGTGGAGGACTGCGCACCACAAAGGGATTTAGGGATGTTTTAGGTTTCTTTCCAGAGAGGACCAAGCTGAAAATGTGCAGATTCACTGGAGCACATATCTGGGTAGTGTTTGCAGCAGTCCACTGCTGTGCTTCCAGCACTTCCACCCACCACCCTGCAGCAGACATTCCTCAACCCACACCATGTCCATGGCACTGGGCAGCTCCTCTGTTATTGCAGTATGGGATTGGTGGCCAAATGATTCAAACCTCTTATTCTGGGCTGTGAGCTGTTTGGCTTAGGGCACCAAATGCTGTGAGAAGAACAAGGACCTTTAAAATTTCAGTGGTGTGCAGAATAAAGGGCAGAGGAGAGCTGTGATGTCCTTGCAGACACCTGGTGAAGACTTTACTGACATCCTCACACATGGAGATCTACTGGCAGGAAAGTGGTTATTGTGGTGATGTGTAGCATTACCAGAGCACTCTTGATGTAACAGAGTTACAACAGAAGATGGGGAACATCCATCAGAAAAAAAAATCCTGCAAGGAATTTACTTCCAGACATCAGATTTCCAGAAGAGGATATACTCCTGCTGGGAGATTTCTGACACACACACAAAAATCACTCTCAAGTGCTTTATTCCTTTCCTAAGGAAAAGTTAACTCCAGCCTTTACTTAGGCAAATTGAAATGTGAAGTGAGTATCTGCTCAGGAGAACAGAATTCCTATTAGCTGTCTCAAAAATTTAGGAGACTTCTGAATTAAAAAATGAACAAACCCCACCTCAAACCAAACCCACCCTTGCAAACAAATGAGAAAACAGCTTCACCGCCAGGCATACATTACTCGGTTTCATTAAATTAAACCTTTCAGAAGACTTTTGCTTTCACTTTAAGTTCTTCCTCTCTGAGAGGAAGTTCCACCTTGATGGTTGCCCACCTGCTTCAGCTTTATTATGGGTTCTGCTGTCCCCCGGGCACCTGCAGCCAGATGGGCCAATGTGTCCCAAAGCAGTGCTAAAAACACATCGGTGAGCATTGGAGGTTGATGTGGCGGACACCCAGGCCAAGGGGCTTGCAGGTTATATCCCCTCCAGAGCAGCCCCAGCACAGGCAGAAGTACCAAACCCTACTGACAAGAAGGTGCGTGCTGGGAAGGGCACCCTGTCTGTCCCTCAGAGTGCTTCTGTAAGGGTAAATCAGACTGTGAGCAATGGCACATGGACTTCCAGCTTTGTGAGTCTGATCCTGGCGTAGGCTGTGATAATTATCACCACTTCATCAGTGCTTATGGGGAGGCTGAGGATGCAGAGCAGCTCCCAACAGGCAGCACAGATGAAGACATGCTCTTCCGAGGGTGAGGAGAGCATTGCGAGGGTAGCTATGCCAGAGGCTCTGAAAACGTTCCCTGGCTGGTTTTCTTTACTGGCACAGAAAATCCTAAGGGACTGCCTTGCAGCAGCTGGAGGTAGATGAGCCACAGGCAACCTGTACTGCAGGCAGCAGCACTCATTTGCAGTTTTCCAGGGTAAGCAGGCACAGCGGGAAATGTGGAGCTTTACAACTGTGCACAGAGACGGATGCAATAGCAGAAGCATTAGCATAAGACAAATGCATTTGCACCTACAAAGTGAGGCACTTGCAGTGGTAAAAGTGTGTCAAAAATTTATGTGCAAAATTGCACAACAATTAGAAGCTAAACCTGCTTTTGAAATTGTCGCCTGGGCCCTACTTCTAAAGAGCCTTTCATCTCTCCTGCCTCTGAATTCAGAAAGCATTCTCTCCACATCCGAGATCATCTGTCTCCTTGTTTAATAGCAGTCTAATTATGATTATTTATTAATATTTTATACGGATGATCAGGCCTTTCCCTTATGCTGTGTGTGAAGATAAGACACTGATTTACAAGCCCTCCCTTTTCCTTGTGCCAGAACAATAGCCCCATCACAAGGCATCAAAATGTTAAGGAATGGTCAAGGAGGAGCTCTACAGTAATATTTGTCCCAAAATAAACTCCAGAAAGGTTTCTTAGAGAAACACATTTACTACCAATGATGAGAAGAGTGATTCATAAGCCATAAAGCTTTGCAAAGGCAAGATCACACATGACAATTTTTCCATGTATTGGGTAGCTCCCATTTTTCACCGTGGCAGTTTTCTAATGTGGATTTAGATACTGAAGAAAGCATTTCCTTAGGGGAGAAAACTGGTCAAGATTCCGAGCTTTTTTCCCAGTGACCAAATGCGTGTCATGAAAACCAAGGTCTGATGCCAGCAGAGGACAGGAGCAGCTGGACAGGTACAGAAACCTCGCTGCCTGGCAAGGTCCCAGGCAGTTTTACTCACCTCTAGTGTAGTCAATACAATCTTCTCAACTGAAGAAAAATAAGCCTCCCACAAGAACTGTGTCTGCTGTCTAAGTGCTAGGATTTTATCCTGATGGATAGACCTGATTGTAGAAGGAATCTGTAATACAAGATGCAATATAGTCAGGACCTTCAGAAAACAATACAATCTCATCAAACGAATATGCTGCTGACAAGCCCTCTCCTTATTTGCAAGCTGCACGGCTTCAGCACTCCTGTACCGACCCAGATGCGTGCTGCAACAGTTAAAACCTTGATGTAAAACGAATGGGACACAATCCTTTACAGCCTTTGGTATGGAATATATGATGGGTTTTTAATCTGCCTTCTTTTAGTTTTTGGTTGATATATGGTAACAAAAGCTCCGTCTCCCCAGTGCTGCGGCATGGCACAGTAAGGACCTGTTTCATACACCCCTCATGCACAAAGGTTTTAATGGATTAGTATTTTAACAAACGAGTCCTTGCAGGTCTTAAGAGCCCAACAATAATCCCTCCTCTCAGAGTATATTAAAGGGATCTGGAATTGCATTTACCACAGCATGGCAACACTAAGTGCCCTAAGGAAAACACAGCAACATCTTAAGTAAGATTCCAATTTTTGGGAGCCTGTGGATCAAATTGCATTTTATTAATTACTGTGGGTGGAAAGAGTAACGCCTCCCACAGCACCTGTTTGTTATTCACAAGGAAAACACTGCTTCTTTTTCTCCCTTTCCATTAAATGAACACATTAATTCTGGTATAAGTTTCTTTACAAATAAAACCCCAAAATTGTCCTGCTGCAATGCTTTGCCATGAAAATTGTGACTGCTCAAAAGGGGAGGGCTTCACTCCTACATCTTTCCCCATCCCCACATCCCTCTTCCACACTGGAGGGAAATTAATGTACATATGTGTCCTGTTAGTTAGGACACTGACCAAGGCCTCCAGTACACCTCTTTGACAATGCAAACTGACATTAACAAGCGAATTTAACCAGAATTTGCTTCAGTTACAAGGGCTACTCCCAGCACCAGAAAGGCAGCTAGAATACATTGCTGATTTGTGTTCTCTTTATTCAGGAATGAAGAGTTGTGCTTTTGCAGCCACTTTGTTTTGTGATTTCAAATTAGGCCACCTTGTGCTCAGACACTCATTTCTCATAAATCTTTTACCTAAGTCATTAGTCATAAAAGCATCTACCTGAGCTGTGTGCTGCTTTTTGCACACCACAGCTTATTCTGGATTTCTCTTGCACGCCACCACATCCTGCCCTTTCCTGACCAAACCGCACTTTGCTTATTCCTTAAATATGCTGAGGTGGCAGTGACCATTATTGGCTTTCACATGAAACATTTCCTGAAGAAAATCTGAGATTTTAAGAATTTATATGTAACGAATTTCCACAAGAATCAGTGAATTCTTTACTCATAGCCTGCACCCTGGACATTGTGCCCAAAAGAACTATGGCTCCACAGGATGCAATGTCAGGTGGGGCAACCTCTACTTTTTCAGCCCCTTGTCTCTTAGACCTTCATCTTAAATACACTGCTAACTAGCATACAGAATTTGAAATTATGGAAGTTAGCACTACAGCCAGGTGGAACACAAGAAAATGGTCATTGCCAAAGATGGTACTTTACATTCCTTTGCTATAGGCCCTTTAAGTAAAATAAGGTCTTTAAGTAAAATATTCCCTGCAAAACTAGTATGAAAGACAGAAGCTATATACATGTATTAGAAAGTTTTTCTAACTGATCATGTCACTATTCAAGACATGATATAAATAACTGCATCAAATTTCATCTGTTAGGTGAGTATTCTCTCTTTTTATTATTTAAACAGTTAAGTTCCAATAAGCAGAGGGATCAGAGACATTACCTGCACTGGCTTGTCCACAGATGTGTATTAATTACACCCGGGATCATTACCAGCAGCAAACACAAGATCAAAGTCACTTCACAGTGGCAATATGGCATTTTCTCTATAAACTTAAAACATTTCATTGCATTACGTGCAACCTTGTGTGCGTATGCGTGCGAGCACCAAATAAAATCAATACTCATTCCCAATGATGCCCTTTGAAAGGGAAGGCTGCCCTGACTGTGAAGGTTACTGCGAGTTGTTATGATTTTACAGACCACATCATGCTTGCGAGCGCCTGCCAACACACTGCCAAGGTTGAAGAAAAGCCTCAGTGCCTGCTCTCTTACAACAGCTGGAAAGGAAAATCAGAGCTCCCATTTTGACTGCATTTGCCTATTAGTTATTAATCTACTTGTCAAGCAAGACAGGTGGGGAAAGTGATGTATTAATACTAATCTGGCAGGATTACACTGGAATTATAAGAACCTTAATAAAAGGTCATTCCAGTAATAAGTAGGGGGAAGAGAAAAGCCACCCTGCGCAAATAAACGCAGAGAGGCTGGATTAAGCTCTCCCAGCATCGTGATGAGGGAATATGCAAATAAAAACATCCGAGCGGTTCTCAAACAGGAAATGAAAAACTGTAACATAACAAAAACATTTCCCAGAGCAGACATCCAGGCCCTCTGCCAGCTCTTTAAAACCACTGTTAATAACGGTGCAGTAGCTGTTCAATATGGCAGCAGCTGTGAAGGGAACGAATGGCACGGCACCGGAAAGCATGAGGATCAGCAAATTATTGTTATTATTTGAAGAGAGAAATAATTCTGCTCAGAAAAGGTGTGCTGCCCACAGATGCAAAAATCCAGTGGCTCTTTTATACCTGCAGCTTGGATCACGTTAAGGAGAACAGGCAGCACTTTGCAGGGTTTGCTAGGCCAGCTCTTCACAAATATTTACTTCTTCAGACAAGTAAATAGGCATCTCACCAGACTTTCAAAGGTACTTTGTTTTTGGGGTGGCAGAACCTTTGTAGGCTTCTCTCCATGGATGACAATAGCTTGCCACCTTGCATATGAGTCCAATTCAAGTATAAAACCGCCCTTCTTAGGGTCTACTTAGTGGTTATTCCAGGCATCGTAGATCTCAGCTTCATGCTGGACAATGGCATTTTATCAAATGCTACTAAACTTTCAAGAACGTCTCCTAATATCAACTTCTCCACATAGCTTACAGAATATATTTAGAGTAGGAAACCCACTAGGGAAACAGAAGAAAAAAGCCAAAGTAGATGCTGAAGGTAGCAAGGAATTTCTTAATGTCTCAGCCTGCTTTTGTTCCATGATCTCAAAGAGACTGACAGTAAGTGACATGAACACTGCTTCAGAAAGCCATGTTAGATGGTCCAGACATCAGAAAAAGGACTGATTCTGCTTCCCCAAAACCCGGTAGGTGTTTTACCTTAGAAAATACCTGCTTTTCTGAGGAGTCCCTTCAGTGCCTGCCAGCCAGACACACAGCGCTGGTGGGACCCCTGAGGACAAACTACTGAAGGACTAAGGAATCTGCCTTCAAATGTTCTCTCATTCATCACAGCACCCAATCCAGGCCAGATCTGCCTTAAAGAAGCATCAAGGTGCTTCACACCAGAAGAGATTTCACGCTCTTAGGAAAAATAAAAGCCTACTGCATTTAAGAACTTGGCCTGGAACGTGGCTGCAGTGACCTTCAGGTCAGAAAATAAATGATGTCATATTAAATGAGTTCATAGCTGGTGTGACACAGACAATCCCTTCATGATAAAAATTCTTTTACAGTCCTGACCTTTTGGATTCATCTTCCTCGTCCATTTAGATGGCAGTAGCAATAATCAACTGATGGGCTGAAGGCCACGGTCTTTCTCTTACCTGTAATAACAATCTCTCATCGCCTATGACGGCAGCTTGGTTCCAATCAATCACTTCCGAGAACGGCAACTCCCATCCGTTGCTGAGCATAACTGGGACGCAGGCAGCCTGCACGCACACAGAGGCATGGCAGTTGTTAGGTGACCAGGGCAAGGGTTGAGGTTTGCACCAACACCGCGACCACTGCCTTCTGCACAACCCCAGGAGGAGAGGCACCATGGCAAAGAACACCAGAAGCTAGAAGCCACAGGAGGGCAGCCCAAACGTTTATGGGTTTTTGTACTTACTCACATGCATTGAAAGGTGGGATTTGCATGGAGAGTGGAATTTGACAAGTGGTGCTTACACTGCCAGATGAGGGCAGAACTGTTATAATAATGCAGATGTAACACTGGGGAAACTCAATACAACGTGATGGCCTCCCTCACTGCTTCGTGAACCTTTCAGCAGGGAGCTAACCCCCTTATTTTCATGTTTAATTCCAGGGCACTCTTCCACAAAGGAGGAGTGAATTCCCTATTCTGTTTGATATCAACTCTCCAAACAGAGGCAAGTTGCACAAACACAACTCACCTGCCACCATCTGCCTACAAAAATAGGAATTGCTTTCTGTCCTAAAACAAACACAATGCATACACATTTAGTATCTATTTCGTACCAGTATGATCTGCCTAAATTATTTAATCTTTTCTGAGTTTCACAAGTTCCTCTGCACTGACAGCATGTTTGTGACTATTCAGTAAATAAGGCAGTGATTGCATAAACAAATGATCACTGCCACATTCTGGTCAGCTGGATCTCACTACAAGATCCAAACCACAAGCCTCCTGATGTGATGCAAGAACCTATTACCAGAGGATCCGCATCAAGCCCATGTTCTAGTTCAGTTTCTTTTGGATCAAGCCAAGCTTAAGTGCTCTGAATTAGGTCCAGAGTAGGGTTCAGATCTCACCATAGCACCCAAAAGATGGTATTAAAGGGGAACTTCTCAGACTGCTGTACCTTCCTTGGTCAGTCAAGCCTCTGCATTGCAACAATGGGGTGTAAGGAACTGTGATCTTCTGTAAAGGACTGGCATTTGTGCATGAAAAAAGCCAACCAGAAAACACTTAGCAATGTGCTTTCATGTTTAAAACAATCCATTAATGTGGATTATGTCTTTCATAATTATGTCTTTCATTCCACTTAATGTGGATTATGCCTTGGAGCCAGACAGATATGGGGAGTTCATCATAATCGGTGAATACTGTTGCCAGCCTGAGAGGAAAATCCTCAGTGCCTGCCTGCATTTTATCATCATCGACCTGGAGTCTCCAAGTTCTGCACAGTGAGGTGCACTCCCTGCTTTCTTCTCCTCAGATAATGTATCTAACAGAGGTTGCATGACTCGTGGCCCAGATGAGAGAGGATCTGAGCAGTGCTCTTCTGGAGGATCTGAAGTGACTTGTCATTCCAAATAAGCCAGTTTCACTTCTTCCTCTGAAAAGGCTGGTGAAGGAACAGCACTTTGCAGGCTATTAATCCTCTGAGCAGGAGCAAAGAGGTAAGTGACAGTCCAAAACCTGGATCTCAAACTGACAGTAAGTATAGGGTTCAGTGGTTATCCTAAGTGTTCAGCACATTTGGGATGCTCTAGGATACCCAAGAAACCCATCAAAGGCTGGCAGACATGACACAGGATTTACTGAGACCTTCTGGAGAAACACCAAAAAGCCAGAAAGCCATTTGGCTTCTAAAATGACATTATACACCTACACCCAGGTACCTGAATCCTGGTCTGCACTGCGGTAAGCATCAACCTTTAGTATAAACCCAGAGGCAGGACCCTGTAAGGTGTCCTCATTTGCTATCTCACTGACACCAAGAACTCATGCAGCCTTCCCTCCACTCCAGTCCCCACTGAAATCTGTATGTCAGTCCTAGAGGGGAGCTGCAGCATCTCCCAAAATGCTCTGTACGGCTGACTGAGGACCCTGAACTGATGCTTGCTAGTAAAAATGGGTCAGGCTGGTTGCAGCTGGAGTAGGTCAGTGTCAGGCTCCATCACTCAGTGTCAGGCTGCCACAGTGACACAGGAGCCCCTTTGCACCGCTCTTTGCTGCTGGCCAACAGCAAAACAGGGAGACCATTAACCAGGATGGGTTTAAAAGGTGAAAGGGATTCAGGTACTGTCCCAGACACACTGTGAGCTCAGTGAGACCAGCCTATACCCACCTTCATGTGAAGCTTTCATCTGGGGATTTACAACTTCCAAGACACCTTCTGCATGTTCAGCAAGCACCACCTCAAGACAGGCAATGCATAAGCAGGTCTGTTTGGGCTAAGTGAAAACAAACCCCTACTTTTACTGCCCCGGGGCTTGTAAAGGCCAGCATCTCCCATGGGAAGTCTCACAGCTTGATACTGCTCTAAACTGGACCAACCTCTCAGCCTCACCACATCCAGGGAAACCCTTTTTCCTGGAGGTAACCCAATTCAACCTTCAGATGAGCTCAGTGCTCGGCCCCTCCTGGGATGAAGCTGCCAACTGCTTCAGAAGTATGACTAGAGGCTTTTGCAAAGTGGATTATTGTCCACTAGGGAAATGAAACACACTTCCCTGCTCCCCACCTCTTTCCTTTTGCATGCTGAATTGAAGCCAGCGTAGCCAATGCTTTAAACTTCAGCTCTTACCTGCAAGGCTTCCAGAAACCTGAAAGAGCCAAGCCTGCGGCCACGGGGAACCAGACAGAAAGTGGCATTGTGCAGCATTTCACGGTAATCATACCTAACAAGAACAGGGGAGAAAAGAGAAAATTCAATTAGCATGAGTCCTGGAGTCACTGGGCATGAAAATGCAAACAGCTGTTGAGACCCATCTGGATAACATCATCCCTGACCAAGACTGCTCACCACCAGGTTAACTGCCTTCATGCACATGTGTGTCAGCCATCTCCTTGGCTCCTTTATGCTCACCTTCAGGAGCAACCACCATGGGAGAGAGCTGGAGAGAGTGGTAATGGAACTGAGGATGTACGAAATGCTTTTGCCATTGCAGTAATCAGCCATTTCTATATAAGCAGGTGCACACAAGCTCCAACAACAAACTTTATCATATGCAATACGCTGATACCAAAGCACCGTTGCAGCACTGCAGTGACACTGATTTCTATTCAGATTTAGTCAAGGCCATGCACAACTGTGTTCATTTCTGCACAAGAGGTTTATACAAAGCAAAAAAATATGCAAACTATGCCAAAGAAATCCTCTCTTATCAAGCAGGCACTCAAAAAGGGACAGGACGTTACAATGACTCACTTGGTGGTTATTGTCAAGTGTGCTGAGACACATAAACTGCCCAATTTTGGCAATTAACCACATAGCTGCAATGGCCCGTGCTCCTCTGAATTAGAACTCAAGTACTTATAGACACTCCTGGGTTTTTTCCCATTTCCATCAATCACCTTGAAACCATTCACCAAAACCACACATCAAATCCTAACAGTTTCCTGCCTGTTACTGGCTAATTTTACCCATGGAGCTGTGAATGGCACCGGCCTCATCTGAAACAAAAGGATCTGGATTAAACACCCTTTCTTCTCCAGTGTCCTGGTCTCTGCAGGCAGATGTTCTTCTGACAGCAACTTGTGGCACTGAGATTTCTAACACTAATAATCTAATTTAACTGCAGCCTGCAGGCAGAGCAATGTTTATTGTATGTGCATATATGTGTACATCTATACATATGTATATGATTATATTTTATATACAAAAAAGTCCGGATCTACGTTCCTATTCTCACACAGGCCAGACAGATGGGAGTAAGCCAATTTTCAATTATAAGCTCCAGTCTTTAGGAAGAGACATCTTGCAAAGGCCCATTTGCTTAAACAAGCGTGTGTAGCTAATTTGCACAAGAAAAGGTCACTGTGAATGGATTAAGATTATCTCCACTGAGAGTAAAATAAAAACCCTGGCTGCATTAATTAAAACTACAAAACAGACTTCAAAGGGCTTTTTGGTGTTTTTTACACCGTATCTCAACTCTAGTTAAAATATATACACGCATATTTCATCTGAGTGGCAGCAATTTCTTTTTCTCTGTGTGGGATATTGATTGGCAGCCATGTCCCAGCTCCCCAGCCAGCAGTGACACAGCTCACAGGGGAAAAGATGAGGAAATTGGAATACTGAGAAAATAAAGGAAGTTGCCATTTTTAAGCATTCCTTTTTTACATAGCAAGAGGTCGGAGGCTCGTCACTTTCACCGTATATTGTATGACAGGAAATGTTAATATATACCCAAAATAGAATACCCTGCAGGGCTACAGTATGCCAGGCAGAAGTGCCCCATCATTAACCAGCTATAAATGTAAATTCCTATTAGTACCCTGGAATGCAACAATATCCACAAAATATCAATGGCAGAACCAGAACAGAAAGAAAAGCAGACAAGAAGCCCAGTGGAAGCAAGTCTTCCATATACCAGCAGCACCTTACATTAGGCACCTTTATTTTTCTATCATCTCATTTACCGATATTAGGACAGATTTACAAAGAGGGGAAAAAAAAGAGAAAAGGATTTTGTCGACCGTTTCCCACCTGGAAATCAGCGAGCGTCTTGCTCCTGTTTGTGCATTTTAAAGCCTAATGTGTGATTTATTGCTGAGCTCTGGAATAGCACGGTTCATGGTCATCAAGCAATTTATCTGCATCATAACTACACTGAAAGCCTCGCCCTAACCTTGATGTATAGGCACAAATTCCCACTCACTTTAGGGAGAGCCCGCAAATAGAGGAGCAGATCCAGAGTAAAGCAATATCCATCAAGAGCTGCTGCAGCAAATGAATTGCACAGACATTCTTCTCATGAACAAATCTCTCTGTAATCTCAACCCAACTGTTTTAAGGTGACCCCACATGACCTCTGACTTCCAGTTTAACCCCCTCAGCAACCACTCCAGGATCAAGCATCTATGTGAAAGCCTTAGACACAAGGTGCTAACTTTACCTCTGCTAGTTGGTGGGTAGCCCACAAAATAATGGGGGCACCCTGCCTTAGATGAAAGAAGATAGCCCAGTATATTCCAGTGTGGATTTGGAAACACCTTTCACACAACATGTTTAGCTAGCCACAAATACATAAACATCCCTGGCAAGCTGCAAGCATGGCTTTGTAATGTGAAGCATCACTTGTGGAGGAAATCATTTACATGTATCAAAGAGAACTTGAGAGTTGAGTCTGCAGCAGAGACTATTCAGTGTTTCTCTCAGCTGCCAGGCAGCATTTGGAGGAGAGCTTGGCCACAAAAACATCATCTAGGAAATGAAGCTCCAGCCCACAGGCCATGCGGAAGAGAGAAGGTTTCAGGGCACCCCCAGTTTCAGACTCCTTCCCATTCAGCCCTATAGGAACCACACATGCATCAGGAGGTTTGAGCTTTGCCAGAGTTCTGTTGAGGAGGGAAAATTGCTTATTTACAATTGGCATGTTTTTTCCACTCTAGAAGCTCACACATCCCACCTGAAACCATCTCTGCACTTCCCTTAACTGACCTGAAATGCTTTCAGTGAAGTCAGTGGGATAATCTCTATGATTAAAGACAGGTATACAAGCTAAATCTTTACTGGACTTGAAATTTCTTCTTCACTTGCCCAGGAGAGAAACCAGAGCTGGCCCAGACATCCAGAAACACCCTCTCAGTTAGAGCAGGACACTTGTACATTGAGTACTCATCTGGCATCGACTGCAAATACCACTATCACACAATGATGGGCTTGATTTCCCCACCATCTTCACAGACTAATCTCAACAGGACCTCAGGGAGGCAATGGAGTAGCATAACCCTGCTGGAACCTGACAGAGAGCCTTAACTTACAGAGAAAATAGTCAAGTGTTTAGAAGAGGTTCCTCCAGAAACTCCTCTTCTTCTTCTCCCCTGGCAATAAGGGTTAGATCTGTTTTCAGAACTACTTATTTCCATTAGCCGCTAACATCTGAAGATGGCAGGGAGATTTGTTACGGTCTTCCAGCTTGAATAGCTGTGGCTTCTGCAAACCCGGAGCTGCCAGCTTGTGGGGACAGCTCTGCATTACCCGCCTATCCAGGGGCTCTGATTTTACCCAGCCACAGAGGTTTTTCAGGCTCCACTTGCAGCTGAGGAATTGGAGTGCAGAGCAGCACCATGGGGCACCACACAGGCAATCCTTCCTTGCTTGTGCTGCCTCGGTGTCGCACTCCTCCTGGCACCTTCCTTTCCTTTCCTCTGCTGCAGGCAGTTAATTTTCCTGAGCATTTACTGTAGGAAAGCTTTGACAGGAGCACCCTGATTTGCTCAGAGAGTGTTTGTTTCCAGAGGCTCCTGGTTTCCATGTCAGAAGACTGCACATGCTTTTTGTTCGTATTCCTATGTTCCTTCCTTCTCCGCGCTTGCACAGAGGTACTGTTTTACTGCCAATTTTAGGGTCGGCTTGGCCTGGGCCTCAGCTGCACCATTCAAACATGTTAACATCCAAAATGCATATGCCTTTAAAATGACAGTTGGGGCTTCAGAACTAAAATAGATACAGATTCAACCCAAAGCTGGCATTCCTCTGCAAGAATCAGCAGCATGTTTTGTTAACTTTCAGGCTTCCTTCCATTATGATTAAATACACCTTGTTCGCAGCTAATACCATTTTAGGCAGCGTAAACAAATAGCTCTATTTGTAATCAATTCTAATTCATTCACACTTTAATTGAAATATCCCCTCCTTGCTACCACCCATAGCTGAGAAAACATGTTCAGCCCAATCTATCACACAGGTGTAAACAGTGCAGTGCTGTGTAGGCAATCATCTGATGGAGAAATGCTGCTAGCCAAATGCTCGTACCCTTTTAATGTCTAGATCCCACCCCCCGTTTTAATTTTCCCTCTGATGTGCTGACCTTGTCTATCAGCATGTGGATTACAGAGCTGCTTGGGATTCCTGGTTCACCATTATCCCAAGGAGCCCGGGCAAGCTGCAGAGGCTCTGCAGTGGCTAATCAGCCATGCCATACATTCCTTCATACAGCTTAAGCATTTCCCCATGTCACTACACTTAAGAGATTATAAACTGGCCTGGGAAACATTTTCACTACCAATTTTAATATAAACTATTTTTATTTCCAAAGCCACATGGCCACTGACTGAAGAGATGTCTAAAGAGACATGGGCTATTTAGACCCACGGGCACGTCCAGATACCCAGATGTAATAATTACCATACTTTATCCATCTGTATGTCACCTGTCATGTAGGAATCACAAAGCAGTGTACATATTTTTTTATCTAATCCTCTGAACACTGATAAGGGATACCATCACCATTCTCAAACCCGATACAGATGACTGGTGGCTTCTCCAGCAGCTAGAGAGACCTTGGGAGTGATAAGAATGCCACGGAGTGCTTGCCTGCCTCCCTCCTCTTGTGATGCAACACTCACCAAAAACTACCTGCATGCTATGGCTACCAAAATTCAGATGGAAATGCAGGAGCAGAACCCAAACCAAATACAATGGGTTTAATGCAGCTGGATGTATTTTAACAGTGCCACACATAATCCATCTTTTGGAAGATGCTGGAACTCATCTTTGACAGGGAGCATCAGCACATACTGCTGTAGGTGTCAGATGGGACTAGAGCTCTTTTTTCCTTTCCTGAGCCAAAAATTGTGATGGCACTTAACCAACTCTGTCCAGGGCTCCCTCCTTGAAACTGAAAGCCCATGAACACATGCTGCATATTCCAGAAGTCTCTGCATCAGCTCAAGTTATACAACAAAGACAGATATTAAACACCTACAATGCAAGGCTAAATGGCAGAGTGTTTCCCAGTTTTCCAGGATATTGTTTCAGCTATTAAGCTATCGGCCAGTTTTCCATGTGTGAATGCTTAATGCAGATGGCCCTGAACTACTGGCTGGAGAAGTGAAAAGAAACCCACCCTGTCACAGTGAGCGTCTCATTGCTTGGTTTCCATTAAGGTATGCTGGCTTTTAAATAAACTGTCAAGTAAAACTTGGCATTGGGAGCACCAAAGTGAGTACGTGTCTTTGTAGAAAAGCTGACAGCTCAGCTGTGTGCCGGATAGAGAGCTGCCCAGCACTGAGCTCAAAAGGATAACATGTCCTACTTGGAAGGGTGCCGTCGCCATGAGCTGCCTGCTTTTGGATTTGTGGCTGTGCAACGCTTTTGGGGTGATCTTACTGCCAGTTAACAGGCTACTGGCTGGCAGCTCACCTCCCTCTCTGTGAGCACCGGGCCTGGAATTAGAAAGTTTGGAGGTGCAAAAACATAATTGGAAAACTTCTTTTTTTCCTCTTTTCCCCCTGCTTAAAGGGCTAATTGATTTCACAGGTGTTTAATTATCATTTGCTGTGAGATAATACCTTGTAGTGCCATAAAAAATGGATTTAATTTTCGAGTGCTTGCAAAACCATCGCCAAAGCCAAGTTAGAGCGAAAGCTAGATAATTATTCTATAAATCAAACACACTGCCTCCTTTCTTTGAAATTTTTAATACTTGGCTATAATGATATCTGACGACCTTGAAACTCACATAAAAAGGATTTTCTTGCCAAGTTCTGTAAGGCAGCCATTGGAGTATTTCTTTCAGCCTGGTTTATTACTGCAGCCACTGCAGCCATGCTGCCCTAACTACAGGACTCCAAGGGATGCTACGTGCAAGTACAGCAGCAGCGTGCATGAACAGTGATGTGGGTACACAGGGAACAGCCGAGTATGGCTGTGAGCATGAGCCCAACCTGAAAATGCTGCTAAATTAATAGGAATCCTGCACAATTTTTCTAGGCCTGACAATGGAAATGAAACTCTGCAGTCATTCAGCAACTTATGTCAAGGTGCAACTGTTTTTTCCTTTTCATGCCAGCGTAGTCTCTCAGTGAAGAAGTTTGGATTAACAAATAGAGAAGTAGAGCTTTCACTTCAATGTACTGCTAAAACAACTTTGTTATGGTGAAGATGGACAGTAACCATTGAAATTTAAATCAACTTTAAAGTCTTCAGTGATGTCACAGTTGGATTCAGTTCACTTTGATATTATGCACAGAAACATCTGGGTAGACAAGCCACTGAAGTCAAACTGTATTCTGACACATAAAAATGCTCTTAACAATTTTTGTCCAGATGTTTACACAGAGCACCCTGTAAATCTACATGGTGCAGGCAAAACAGGCACAACATTTGGATTGCCAAACACTACCCAAGTGGCTCCAGTGTGGTGGTTACACCAGTAGCAAATGTGGTCTTACCAAAATCATCTGCTGCTTAAAGATAACAAGTGTGCCACAGAGGGTTTGTACGTCGCGTGTCAGAGGCAAACCCTGCCGAGGTGCCTCTCTAGGCAGCATTATGCCCCAGTTACCAGCAATGCGCTAACAGCATCATGCAGTGCTGCCTCTAAAACTAAAGTCTGGCTCCTAGGCTTTGAAGTCCTGTAAAAGCACCTGTTTCACAGCAGCACCTCGCTGTGCTGGCAGCAAGAGAACTCGCAACGTGCCTCAATAAGAAAGGTCCATAAGGAAGCAAAAGCACCACTTGCTTGTATCTTCTGGGAAGGCAAATGCAGCACCACACATTGTGAATTCAGCACCCTCTAGGTTGGTGGGAGAAGGCTGAAGATGCTGATGCTCACAGGCACGCATGCACACACACAGCCACAGGGTCAGACCCACCTTTCCTGCCACCCCTTGTAAAGGAACATAAACACATACATATCTTCTTTGCCTGAAATGTGCTTGTCTGGCACTTATCGCCCATCAAGCTGCTGAACCCTTACGAGGTAAAGACAAACCTGTAATGATGATCACTGGCTCAGGCAGGCTCTTTCTAAAGGGATTCTTCTAAAAATAAATCACATCAACACTTTGCATCATTATGGCACCTCTACACTGCCTTTTTCTGGAGATCACAAACTCCCTTTTGAATATTTTAATGTAAAGAACCGGCCTGCTGGCAGGAAATAAAGGAGCATCTCCATTTCACTGATGAGGAAACCACCACGCAGCCTGAACTTGGGCTTCATCTACTCAGCCTTATTCCCCAGTACTCTGCACAGAAAAATGCAGGAGCAAGTTCAAAGAATGAACTCCTGTCAATGTGCTTTGGCATTGCAACAGAGAACTAATATCCTGTGCGGCATCAAAAGGAGAGTGCCCAGAAGGTTCAGAGAGGTGATTGTTTCTGCTCTTCTACTCCACTTTCCTAAGACCCTCCCTGCAGTCCTGTGCCCAGCTCTGGGGCCCCCAATGTTGGAAGGACATGGACCTGTTGGAAAGAATACAGAGAAGGCCACAGAAATTATCAGAGGCTGGAGCATCTCTGCTATGGAGACAGGCTGAGAGAGATGGGGTTGTTCAGCCTGGAGAAGAGGATCTGGGGAGATCTTAGAGCAGCTTCTAGTGCCTAAAGGGGGGATGACAAGGAAGCTGGAGAGGGGCTTTTTAAAAGGGCAAGTAGTGACAGACAAGGGGGAATAACTTTAAACTGAAAGAGAGGAGATTTAGACAAGACATTAGGCAGAAGTTCTTCCTTGTGACAGTGGCAAAGCCCTGGCGCAGGGTGCCCAGAGAAGCTGTGGCTGCCCCATCCCTGGCAGTGCTCAAGGCCAGGTTGGATGGGGCTTGGAGCAGCCTGGTCTAGTGGAAGGTGTCC
>JBCJKH010047385.1:7976-24207 GCA_039877255.1 Loriculus beryllinus
GGATGGGGCAGCCACAGCTTCTCTGGGCACCCTGTGCCAGCGCCTCAGCACCCTCACAGGGAAGAGCTTCTGCCTAGGAGCTCAGCTCAGTCTCCCCTCTGTGAGGTTAAAGCCGTTCCCCTTGGCCTGTCCCTACAGGCCCTTGTCCAAAGCTCCTCTCCAGGTTACTTGTAGACCCTTAAAGCACTGGGGCTGCTCTATGGTCTCTCTGGAGTCTTTTCTAGGCTGAACAAGACCAACTACAGTTAGCTGGATAAGGGGAAAAATTGTGCTTTTCGTAGCACAGGGTAAAGAGCAAAATACTAAATTTGAGGATAATGGAAACATTTTATGTTTCAGGTTTTAAGCCTAATTCTAGCAGGGGATAACAGGCACATGCCAAGGTGGGTTTTGAATGCTGTTGGTATTGCCCACAATCTGAGGGGACTTCTGATTCAGCCACTGTGGCTTTTTAGTGCTCCTGGTCTTGTTTCTGACCAGTTCTCTGAAGCCCAGACAGTTTGGAAGAAGGTCTTCCTTCTTCCTTAACGTAGCCCTTTCACATGGCTGAAACGCACTTCTGATTTACAAGTGCCCCCACTGACCAACTCTAGCAAGCTCCAAGATGTGCTTCAAAGTCAGTGTTTAGGGGCCAGGAAGAAAAGGCACTAACACCTTCACCTAGGCATTGAGAGGGGAGTAATGAAATAGTCTGCTGCTGCCAGAGAAGTGGAGAGGATTCCTCAGAGAGTCACTTTGGATCTCCAGCTGCAGTAATACGTTGTTATGAATCTCTATCAGTGCACTTGTAGTGCAGCTGGAGAGTATGTCTGACATTGCCTCCAGTGACCTTTTCAATATAGCCCAAGTGCTGCAGAGCCGGTCTTTCAAGAGGCATTCAAATCGAATTTACTCAGGCAGAAAGGATTGGCCTGAGGACAGCCCTACCACTGCTTCCCATTTCTCCTTGTCATTCTCATGGAAATTGCAGTTCTTTATGCATGGTGCTTCCTGTGCCACTGCAAAGTCTCCCTCCCTTTAAACAACAGGAACAGCCACCAAGCTTTTAAAGGAAGGTCCTGGGTGACCTGGCAGCCACAGCATGGCATTAGGCACAGTGGGTGAAGGGTGTTTGCTGGAAGGATGAAGGTGTGAGCTTAAACACAACCTGTCAAAGGTCACAACATGGCTGTGTGCGCTGGCACCCCAAATTGGCTGCTGCACGCCAAGCACCTGCCCTCATGTAAAAAGATGCAGCTCATTGCCATGGAATGTGAATAGCTGGAATGTATATCAGCTTCAGATGCAGGAAGAGAAAGGCTTGGGAGAGGGCTTTGAGGAGCAACATCTTGGTGCGTAACACTGATGGCTCTGGGGTGAAGGCTCTGCCCTTATACATTTGGGAGGGGGAATTGCTGCTTTTTCTTCTGTGCTTTCCTGGCACAGTATGATTATTTCATACATGTTTGTATGAGGTGCTTTAAAATGTAATTTATTTGATTAATTTGGTGTCTGTATTTTCCCAGTTTTGTTCGCTCCAATTTATGACAAAATTGAACGAAGTGGGTAACAAAATATAGCCCTGTCAGGCTCCTGTCTTCACGGATATAAAGAAAAATGTGAAACTGTCAGGCACGCAAATGTGCCAAACCCCAAGGAAAATTATTACATTCTGCTTGACATTTACTTTAATTTTACAAAATTCTGTAATACCATTATAAATAATAATAATAAAAAGCAGCATGGAAATATTGTTAAGTGTATTTATTTTCATTTGCTAGCTTTGTGATTTATGGGTTTGCTTTATTTTTTTCACTCTGTCTGCATCAGAAGAGAGATTGGGCATGTTGAGCTCAAGCGCTGCCGCCTGCCTACCTGCAGACCAAGGGAAGGGGTCACCAAAGGAAACATCCCCTGCTCATAAGAACAGGATGAAGTAACAGGAGATATCTCTGCTGCCAAATGGTTTGCAAGTGTTTTGTTGAGCTCCTATAACGTGGGACAGGTAACTGGGCCAGATGTATAATTGCTCATACCAGTCCAAGGAAGTTCGTTTAACTGGGGATGCTCCAGTGGTGCTGAGTGGGAATAGGAGACAGACACCCAAAATAAGGGTGGGAAGTGAGTAGTCTGACCCAAAGACTAGTAATAAATGTAGAGAAAGAACTGAGCTTGCAAAAAAAAAGAAGGCTTCAGAAGATGGAAGTCAGCAGCTCTCTTCCAAGAATGGGATAAGCAAAAGCTGTTTGAGAAAAATATGCATGGGTGATGCTGAAGGCCTCATCCTGTTTACCCTGCTCATGGGAGCTTTTCTATTCTACCCTTTCCACAGGATCAGGGTTGACTTTTGAGGCCATCCCATCGCTGAAGCTCCTGTGAAGAAGCCCTGCAGCACACAGTTTTCAATCGAGAGGCAGCTGTTCCGTCTTCTTGTTGCTGGAGCTCCAAAGGCCATCAGGGCTTGTTCTCCCAACTCACATAATTGCTTCTGAAAATCCCACGTTCTCCTCCCTGCCAAGCCTCAAAGTAGAGTCACGCACCAAAGGAAATGGGAGGAGAAAACCAAGGCATCAAGGTGACTTTTCCTCTTGACAGATGAAGGCAAAGCAAAGTGTATGAAAATAATTGATGTGATGTAGCAACGGAGCTGGCATCGTTTACATACGGAACTGACAGCATGCGCCATTCACAGGCCCTTTCCACTATAAATAATGCTTTATAGTGACACAAAAAAGCCCTATTTATCTTAGAAGTTAAAAAGGCACCATCTAAGTGGACAGCCGGCTTCTGGACTCCACAAGGAAATGTTTATACAGGAGACCATGCTTTAGATAAAGATACATCACCTGGCTGGTACAGGCATGGCTTTGCAGGCAGTGAACTGCGTCATTCCAGGGATTTCCAGCCCCTGTTCATGATCCCTGTGCTCACCACTAAGGCTGATGCATTTCCTGGGATACAGATCTAACCCATGGCCCCTGCAGTCCAGAAACCTTAAAGGGCTTTGAGAGATCAATGTTTTTTACCTCTCCCCTCAACATTCCCCTTGTCTCTCATTTCCAAGGTGCTTGGGTCTCCTTAAGAGCCTTCAGCTGTGCTGAATTTGGAGGTAAGTGCTCCCAGCTGCCCACACAAACCCACCCTCACCTAATTTGGTTAAAAGGAGCTCAGTATAAGTAGGTGCACTTGGGTAACCTGGTTTGTTTTGACAAAAATCAATCAGGGAGTGTTCTAGGGGCTGAGGTATCCAAGGCAGTAGGTATCTATGATCAGATGAGGCTGGTGTTCTCTGCAGCACAGCAAGGATGAAGGAATAAGTTCTTGTACAGCTGGTACCTGATGGAGATGTGTGCAATAGTTGTGTTGCACAGGAGTTTGTCACAGCGTTGGTCCTCTTGAGTTTCAGGTAAGCCCTGATGTCCTTGGATCACTGAACTGATGGAACAGGCTGAGGGGTTGGCTGCATCTGGAGGAGAAGGTGAGAGGTTTCAATGAGCTTGAGTATTCATCTAGCATGCAATGTTTAACTTGTTTCCACCTGTGTGGGATGGTTGCTGTTGGGAGCTAAATCCATAGAGGCTCTAGCCATCCAAAACAAGTAAGGTCCTCCTTGGGGTCTGCAGGAGCTTACCTCTACTGCCAAAGGCCAGTAAACCAGGACCCCTCAGCAGCACTCTCAGGTGAATAGTGGTACTCCTTTATACAGGCACCATCCATCTCCCCTTGCTATGGCCACCTTGGCCTCTTGAGTCCATGCTCTGTCTGGCAGTGGGTTTCTGCTGAAGCCTCACCTTTATAAGGCCCTTCTGGGAAGCAGAACATGCTGCCTGCTCAAGAAAAGGCGTTATAATGGGCAGCTACCTATGGAGGAAGATGGATCACCAAGTCAGAAATCAATCGAGAGGTTGTGATGGCATCATAAATCAGGGGATGCTGAGCGTTAAAAGAAACCCAACGCTTGATTTATAACTTGGCACAAGCCATTTGTCGCCAGCCAAGATTTCAGGAAGAGAGACACTTTTGTAAGCTTAATTTAACACTTTTTTCCACCATGCTAAGCATTTCTGTAGGGTTTGTTTTTCTCCCCCAGCAGATAAAACTCAATTTGCAGATAAAAGCAGCCAAACGACATCCAAAGATTTTGTTTCACTTTGAAATACTTAATAGGTTTGAGCTCTCTTTTCCCTAATCCAGGGTCATTCTTCTCTGAGCCTCATCTCCTTCCTGATGTCTTTTAATATGAAGTCTCACTGGGACTTGGAGGCTTTTTCTACTAGATGGCTGGTGCAAATCCAACTCATGCTGATGAAAAGTATTATCAGTTAATCGCTTGTGTTGCTTATGTGAGGCTCATTTTGGTATCAGCTGCAGGTAGGCAGCTGGGTCACCTAAACCTGTTTCTGCCTTCCGTTAGCTGTGTGTCTGCAGCTGCAGGAGAGGCCAAACAATTACCTGCAATAGAGGCTGGGATGGGATTTTGCCTCTAAGCTGTGGTGACCCTGTGGAGTGGATGAGTTTGTGCTGCTGCTGCTGCTGTCCAGTGCTGTGGTTGGTTGGGAACCTGCAGTTTCTGATGCATCAGACTGGCTTTATCTGTCTGCATCTCCACATCTCAATGAGGGCATCACCTCTGTCACGCTGCCAGGCAGTGTGTAAGCAACCATTAACCATTTTTGTGGGAAATGAGGAATGAAAGTAATATTCTGGTGTGAGGCTTTTTGAGAATTTAAGCGTCTGTTTAATTCTGGAGCATTCTGAGCATCAGTGAGGCTTGGTGGAATGGAGACGATGCTGTTCCTAAAGTACTTTATCTTTCCTTTGTAACTTTTTAATTGCATTTTGGCATGGATTGTTTTGAGGGCTTTAAACCAAGGTGGAGAAGCACAAGGGATGGAGCAGTTTTGGAGTTATCTGTTTGCATTGGTGATTTTGTGTCAGGGTACCCTGAGACTCTGTGTTTCTGGTTGAAATGACCAGATCATCCCCAGCTGCCTGCTGGTATTTCTGGGAGGCCATGAGAGGCAGAGGGGTCATACACTGGCCCCGTAGCAGTAGTAATTGAGAAGCATCCTGACTGCCCTCAGCCCTGTGGGAAGGGGTCATGGAGTGTTGCCAGGAGCCAGACTCTCTCAAAACCACATCTGTGTGAGGCTGTTGGTCCTGAGTGTTCCCATCGTGAGTTCTGTGTCCAAGTTAATGCTGTTGAGGGTCTTTGCAGAAGCCTAGCTCTTGCCTGATGGAGAGGAAGGCACTGTTTTCAACTGCTTAGGGGTTGAGGAGGCCATGACAAGGGGTTTGGATTCAAAGCTGGAGAAAGCTCCTGTTCCACATCCTGCTCTGAGGCCGTGTTTCCCCATCGTTTTGACTTTCTCAGTCCAGACTTGCTGAGAAACCTGTGAACCTCAGGGAAGCTCTTTGCCAAAGCTGATGTGCGTTTTGCTTAGCTTGGATTTCATGTGAAACACCCAGCCCCCTAATCTACACAGTTCTTGTTTCAGCTACATTAAAGTAATGACCAATTTGTATATGCCAGAACCACAGGATCCCTCCACACTTTGTTGGTGCTATTTGTCCATTCGACAAGCATATAATTGTGCTTCTTAATTGAAAGTATTTGTCAGTGCAAAGCGTCATACAGGAGACTATCTGGGAGGAGATGCCGTTGTGTGACTTGTCTTGGGCAGATGCACAATGGGCCACAAAAAGATAAAGAGCAACAGTCGTTTTATCTATGAAAGAATGAGCAGTGATGCCCGCCTGGTCCCCTTCTCCCCATGGGAATGTCTGCTTAATAGTGATAATAAAATGGTTATGGTGACGAAAGGCTGCAGAGTGGCAATTGCAGTGCAGTGGCTCTGCAGTTGATGTCACCTTTTCGGTAAAGGTGGATGTAGCAGAGGTCTGGTGATGTTTGGAGTGATGTCTTCTGGCAGCAGAGGCCTGAAGCAAGATCAGGGCAACCAGAGCATCCAGCTAAAGCTTGCTATAGGGCAAGATGTTCTTGCTCCAGCATCTGCAAGTCTCCCATTCCTGGTGCAGGGCTGACCTGGAGTGAGTTATGTGAGTATTGTAGGAGCTGGTGGGGATTCCCAGCAGCATTGGGCTTTCCTTGATACACATCGAGGGTCAAAAGGCTGTTGTGTCTCTCCAAGCCCAAACCCTTCTCTTCTCCAGAAAAAGCCTTTGGAATACCAAGGTGTTTTCCCTGTGCTGCAGAGCAGCACTGGCTCAGGATAGTGAGTTGAGCACTGTTCCAAGCCAGAGAAGCCATCCATCTGCACAGTCAGTTCCTTTTTTCCTTCCCTTTTGTGAAATCACTGCCTCCCCAGGCCAGCTCCAAGCAGGGCTGCACAATGGCAGCCTGACTTACCGCGATCTCACTTGGCAGCCTCAGACCTGGTGGGCTCTGATTTCATTTTAAAGACTCCTTCTGCCTCCCCTTATAATTGAAAGGCGAGCTTGTAGTGCAGTGAGGATCCTAAATGGGTCAGACCAGCGGGCGGGCTCCAAAACAAACATCCTTAACGCCAAACCACTGAACCATATAGTGTGAGCTGACAGTGCCTCTTTTGCCTGCTGACTTTGACCACACAGGCACAGTCCTCTTAAAGAAACAGCCAGGGCTGCTGGCAGCTCTGGGGTGGGAAGGGAAGATGTCACCAGATGGGACAGGGGCAGAGGTCCTTGTGGTGCATGACAGAGGGCTAAGGGGTAGGAAGCCCTCACAAAGCTGCAGTGGGTTGTTCAGCGCAGTGAGTTGGCTGTAGTTTGGAGAAAAGGATGCTGAGGGGTGATCTCAATGCTCTGCAGCTTCCTGAGGAAGGGCTGTGGGAAGGGAGGTGCTGAGCTCTGCTCCCTGTTATCTAGTGATAGGGCACATGGGAATGATTCAAAGCTGCACCGTAGGAGGTTTGAACTGGACATTAGAAGCATTTCTTTACCTAGAGGAGGGTCAAACCCTAGAAGAGGCTTCCTGAAGAAATGGTCCATGGTCCAAGCCTGACTGTTAAAAAGGCATTTGGACAATGCCCTTAACAATATGCTTTTAACTTGTGGTCAGGCAGTTGGATGAAATGATCACTAAAGGTCCTCTTCAACTGAAACCTTATATTCTATTCTTTCTGCCTGATGAGCTTTCCTCTGTGTCACTCTGATTCTCACAGAAGTTGACCCTGCTTTAGGGTTTGTTGGTTTGGGGTTTAGATTTTTATCACAACAGCCAATAGGGAGGGCACATCAGCTGATTTGCTTCCCATTTCTTGGGGCATCTGCATGACTTTGGGTTAAGTTGTTCTCATTGGCATCTCCTTGGAGGGCTGTGTGTCTGTGTCCTGCCACTGCAACCTGGGCTCTGGCTACAGGGGTGTGCCAGGGAATATGGCCATCCACCAGCAAGAAGAAATCAAAAGATGAAACTCAAATACCCTCCACTTACAAATGGTGCCTATGGTCCATTTAGTTTCATATACACAAAGTAATATTGTTCATAGGCAAAATCCCGGGAGCCTCCCAGAATACAGAGAGGATCGGTGTTGCTTAGTTACCGGTGGCACGTTGGCATGCTCAGATAAATCAATACAGCTCCAAATATTAAAGCCTTGAAAATAAAATCAAAGCTGTGTCCATAATCCCCAGTGCTTCTGCTTTACCTTTGAACAAACATGGCATTGCACTGGAGCCATGCAGGAGGCAATGAAGGACCTGGTTACTGCACAGGCCGCTGCTTCTTCTTTGCTCGCTTGCTTTTTCCTGTCGATTAAAGGCAGTGAATAGGCTGTTCCATCCCAAAGGACAGAGCAGGATGGAGAGAAGGGCATGGGCAACCAGGCTTTGTAATGGACATGGAAGTGAGAGCAACTTCTTGCTTCTCCCCAGCTGTGTATCATGATGGGTTTCTGCTCTGAACAGTGATGTTGTTATGAAGCCCTTGAGCACCCATCCTTCCTGCCAGCAAGTGTTCAGCCTTGGACAGACACGTGGTAGCAACAGCTCTTGTCTTCTGGGGCCTTGTGATGTTTACCCTGGGCAAGATGCTCCAGGTTAGACCTGACAGGATGGACCGCAGAGTCACGGCGTGTCCTCACATCCAGCGCTACCTCTGCTGAGAAGTGGAGGGGGAATTAACTACTTAAAAGTACCAGAGTAGCACCTTGGCTGCCAGGACCATGTGTCCCTGCTCACCCTGGGTCAGACATGTGGGTGCTATGGCTGGTAGATGCTGCGAGTGGGATAATATCATCCTTGGAGGGGAGGTTATGGAAGTTGATAACTTTAAGTGTTTAAATCCTGCTCTTAATTTAGTAGGAAACTGAGGAAATCATGTCCCAAAGACTGAAAGAGAACGGACAAAGCACAGGAGAGATAATCCTCTTTGGCTCAATTACTAGAATTAATAAAATAGGTAGGAAATTGACCTAATTTGTTGGTATAAACTAATTTGCCAAGGCTGACTTTTCTCACGTATGCAGAATGGCATGGGAAGGGCTTGCTCCAGAATGCTGGCAATGTCTTATGCCCACAGAAGTGGGGTGGGCTGCCAGGATCAGATCTCCAGGTTCAGTAATCCCAGAGAATGGGAGCTTAGGTTCCGAAATGCAAATTTAAAGCAAGCCTAAGACCTTGGTGCATGGGCACAGCACTGAGATAAGACACTTGCTGGCGCCTGAGAGTGGGTTAAGCTGTCTATATAGACACAGCCCTCCGAATTTATATGACAGTAATGCCTGGAGAAATCTGCCAGGATTAGATCACTTATATTAGATTTGGTGGATACGCACATGCAGCCTCCTCTCTCAAAAGATTGTAATGTAAGTAGACAAGTCAAAATAGTAGTGAGAAAAGAGGCTGTAACCTTACTCCAGCTTGTAGAAAGCAAACTAAAGCGCAGCAAGGTTCAGTTGCTTGCCCACAGGGACAAAAGAAATGTGTAGCCAACCTGGGAGCCAAACCCAGATTCCCTAAATTCCAGCCTAGGAGAATGCTGGAAGTGCCAGGACCACTTGTGATGCTGAGTTGCGCTGGTACCAATTCTGTGGTCACAGCTCAGGACAGAGCTCCAGCCCTTGCTGCCAGCACAGTGTGTCCATACCTGTGCTCGGCAGCTCATGGGACGTGTTGGAGCTGATGCTGTTCTCCACCAGCTTCATGGTGCTGGTGAGGATGTGCTGCTGCTCCTCAGCATGGAGGAGGGACTGTAAGTCCTGGCTCATCCATGGGCTCCCAGCCTGCAGCAGCTCATGGAGATCATGATAGTGTGGCGAGGCAAATAGTGCTGATGCAGAGAGAGGTGTGTCTGGAGGAGAATTTGGAGGTGTCTGCTGTGGTTCACGCTCCGAGGTGAGCATGAACCACTGGGAGCAGAGAGCTGCAGTTGCCCAGGCTGATCTTGCTGTCGTCTGTTGCCTTTCTGATCGGTCTCAGTGGCCTGGCTGTGATGGGTGATGGCCAGGCCTTGTGGGTTGCTCTGGTGTGAGCAATGCTCCTGAAGAGCTGCTGGAAGTTGAACTCTGGTGGATTTCCAGGCTCACAGGGAAATAAAGCTCAGGCTTTATTGCTTCCTTCTTCCTCCCAGGGCTCTGGGAGATCACAGGCAATGGGAAGAGTCCTAGCAGGGGGGGAATAGCAGTGAAAGAGGTTTCTTTTTCCGCTACTGAGCCTCAGCAGCAAGGTAGCTCTGTTGATCTGAAGGGGATGCTGAGACCTTTCTCAACCATCCCAGAGAATTTTTATTACAGGGCCACTAAGAGGAGAGGGAGGAATGATAGTCCATGAAACATTGGTTCAGTGACTGCTCCCCTTCTGCACGATACTGCCCTTCATCTCCCCCGTGTGAAACAGGATATTGGGAATTGCCAAGTTCTTGTGGTTTTCACCAGCCCTATGGCTGCTTGGGAAGCAGGGATTTATTTTCTTCAGAAGGTTCTCAAATACAATTTCCCTTTTGTTTTCCTTTCTACTAAAAAGTACTAGAAAGTTAGGGAATTGGTGGTCTCTGGCTGTAATCCATATCCAACTCCTTGTGGATAAGCTTTGCCCTTCCACCTTTCCCCCGTGTCAAACAGAGCAGCATGCACCTCTTAGAAGAAACCAGATCATTACAACACCTGGCTTGTGTGGCACAAAAAGAAAAGGAGAAGCAATAAAATGTGCAGCCCATGTTGTGATCCTTGTTCTAAGAGTGTACATTTTAATTGATTTGGTTGAGTTATCATTAAATCTCAAGAGGCCTTTTCTTTCTCTCTTTTACCTGCTCCATGAAAAGCCACTCAGACAGAGGCCCTTTTGGAAAGTAGGTCCAGACAGAAGAATTCAGATGATGATTGTCCAAACCAAGGTGAGAAAACACATTTGCACTGGGAGAGCCAGCTTAGATTAGCAGGCAATAGCATGGGATGTGAGCAGAGAAGTGATTGCAGGCTGTTAAAGACAGATGCAAGACATAAACAGATGAAATTTGACTTAAATATTTATAAGAACACAGTGTGCTCTTACAAATGTTATGTTTGGGAAGGAGATACTGATTTATAGCTGCTGTTTGCACTGCTTGCCCTGCTTTTGTCACTTCATGGCTGGAGTTAACTTGGTTGTCCCACAGTTGAGGTGCAACTTTAAGGTCATGCAAACATTGCACAGTGGTCCTGGAGCTGGGTGCTGTGCGAGCATCTCCGAGCCCCTCTGCTCCTCCAGCAGAGGATGGTCCTTCTGTGTATGCAGCATCTGGGGGTTGTGTCCATCTTGAGGTTGGGGAGGGTTTGCACTGTGTTTCACCACAACTCTTGGTTGTGTTTGCTAACAGCACTTTGATAGTGCTGTAACAGTAGGTTGTAGTCTGGTAAGCCCACGGTGCTGTTGCTAGAGGTTGGGAAGGTGTCTCCACCTCACCCAGACCAGTCTCCTCTGGTGTGTCCCACTAAACCCTAGGGCAGCTGTGACATGAAGTTACAATTTAGCTTACAATGGCTCATTTCTTCCAGACAGAGATATAAAGAGAGTCTTCACCCAGTTGCTGCAATTAGGTCAGGATCCTGAGCATTAAGTGCAGGGAGCTGGGTGGTGGAGCTGGTGGCACTGGGACCAAGCAGTGCTGTGGGAATGGGCAGGTTTGGCAGAAAGGAGCAAAGGGAGGCCAGGGGGCAAAGAAGCTGGGGGGAGACGTGATTGGAGTCTCCAAGCTGGGCATGAGGAGCAGAGGGACCAGCAGCAGGCCGGGAGATGGGGCTGATGGGGACAAGGACTTGCTCACTCTTGCAGCCGTGCGCCTCTTCACCTCGCATGGCATTTGTAGTGGCAAATACCACCCCACTGAGGGGGAAACCAGTGAAACCCCATTGCCAGTAGCTCAGGCCATGAGAGTTCGTCCCCATGCACACCTCAGTGGCTGTGGAGTCCCCATGCCTTCAGCTGAGCAGGGCTGTGACTTCCAAAGACAAGAGCTTCTGCTTGCTAAACAGGAGAAAGCTGGTGCTATTAATTATTAATGAAACCTCACACACAGCATTAAATACATGGGCAATTCTTTTTGGCAAGTGTAATGAAAAAATTAATTGAATAATCATTCCATGTAAATAGATTTAGATAAGCTTCTCTTCGTTTTCTTTTTCCCCTCCTCACACCTTCCACTTCTCAGAGAAAACACTGATTTATTACCTGGAATACTGTTATAATTCAGAGCCTTCTGTGGTGAGCTGCACTGGCTGAGGCTGTTGAGTCCCTTGGTTTCAGACAGTCTTGTTTAAGGGATGCATAGTGGCATGAGGAAAAGAAAACTGCTGTTAAACATTACTGTGATTAGGAAACCAGGGAAGAAACCTCATTTTTGAGCAGTGCTCTGGCTCCCTGCAGCCCCCCTGTGAGGCTGGGTGCCAGCAATGACAGTCTGGATTTTTCTCTTTTCTGTATTTCAGTGAAAAATGAAGTTTAACCTTGGGCATCTTCTTTGGGGTCTCCAGCTCTCACTCCCTGACATGGGGTCTTTCTAAAGCTGGAAGCCTTTCTTGACTGTACCCATGAAACTTTTCAGATCTTATTACTCAGCAAAATGGCAAATGAAGAAAGAGCCAGGGGACAATATCATTACATAGACATTTCTTTTGGCTTTTAAAATTAACTGTCAAAGCCACAAATATAACCAAACCTCCAAACCACCTTTCTCTCCCCCTCTGCAGGGACAGAACTGTGGAGAAGTCATTGAGGACCAGGCTGGGCTGAGCTGTTCAGCATGATCACTGGTTCAGCATGTCCACTTTGTATATTTTGAGGCTTTAAATGGGCAAACTCCTCCAGCTGTGCTCTGCCCCGTATTTGAGGTTATGTAGACCGATTTTAACTCTTAACTCTGCAGACTTCCCAGGACTTGTGTCACAATATGTATTCCCTGGGGCCGTATCACAGTCTGACCCGGTGTCTCTTTTGGCTCCCTGTCTCGACTGACAGTGAGATACCAGCTTTCTTGTTGTTCCCTGCAGTTACAATTAACTTCAAACAGTGTCTTATCATTAAATCAACCTACATTGAACCAGGCAGCTGCCTTAAAGAGAGACTGCTCTTACTTTTCCTGCATTTACTCAGCTGCTGCATTGCTGCTTCTGCAAGAGGAATAGAAACAGAGGGAGAGAAAAACTATCTGCTGAAGCAAGTGCCTTGTTGCTGCTTGCCATGCCCAGAGCTTGAGTTTCCTTGGCTTTAGATGACATCTGAGTGTGTTACTGTCCCCTGAAATGACAGACGAGCTCAGCTTATTGCTACCTTGAGATCCAACAGAGCTTCTACGTTTTGTAGCCTGTGGACCTGAGGCAACTCTCTTGGGTATCTGAGATCAGAAATAGGAGCTGGCTCTTTCTCAGGCTTGGTTTACAGCTCTGGCAGAATACCTGTAACTCTGGGGTGTTTATTCCTATTGCTAGGTACAATTGTAACATTCATAAAGTGAGTCAGACCAACATGATGAAGATTGCATCTTGTTTGTGCTCACACACTCACCCCTGCCCACCCCTCCAGCCATGTGCTGAGCTGTGAAGAAGTTGCTTTGAGAGTCAGAGCAGACCCTTTGCTCAGCTGGAGTTACTGAGCATCTCCCTCATGAGCTTCCAGAGGTTTGTAACCTGGGTATTCTAATTCACAGTGGGCTGAAACTCAACATGGCAAACCCCAGTCTGGTGTGATCCAGCCTAAAAGCAGCAAAACTTGGTTGACAAAGGTTTTGGGTTTTTTTCCCCTATTAAATATCCCTGCTGGTTCTTATCCTTACCTATGCAATCCCAGGCTCAGTGCCTGCTGGAATTAGGCTCAAGTGTCTGTGGAAGGGGGTAGAAAGTCCTTGGCCTACAGCAAAGCTGCTCAGTTTGCTGGGGTTGATGCTCAGCAGTGCCACCCCCTTCCCACAAGTGGAGTCCTGGGGTTTTGTTCCAGTTCTGCCAGTAACTCCTGATGAAAACCAGCAGAAACCACCAGTATCAAACAGGGTCAAAGGCAAGATGAAAGTTCACTCCTAACAGATACTGCTGTGTCTTTCCACTGATGTTTTATTGCCCTCCTCTCTCATAAATCAAGTCTTTCATGGTTTTTAAGTTTTGGTTCCATGTGGCTGCCCTCTGCTGAAGTGTCCATTATCAAGTTTCAGGGCTCTATTTAAACTTCTAATTAAAAAAAAAAGAAGAAAGTAAGTTATAAACAGTATAACATTGTTCTATTTTTCTTTCTTTCTGTTTTTTCCCTCCCCTCCTGCCTGCAAAAGAGCCAGCTCAGCCTAATGCCTGTCTTCTGTATGGCCTGGCAGCAGTTCAGGACTGCTCTTACTTGGTTTATATGGAGTTTGGCCACCTCCAGTTGACGCAAGCTTCCCAGGACATGCAGTGCAGGGGAGGGTGGGCTGAGCTGGGCACATGTGCATGCCGACAGCAGGAGATTGGTGCCTTTGAAACTTGAGTCTTGCAAATTATAGACTGGTTTGTGGTGTAAAGGACCTTAAAGCTCATCCAGTTGCAACTCTCTTGGAAGGGCAGGGACACCTTCCACTAGAGCAGGTTGATCCAAGCCTTGAACACTAAAGGATCATGGAAAAGGAATGTTAGATAGGGAAAGGGAAAGCGTTGAAGGATGTCTGCTGGGCAAAGCCTTTTTTCTCATGGCAGGAACCCCTCTCTCCATGTTAGCATCATTCCTGCCTCCCTCTTCTTTTTGAATGGTCCTTATGGACAATACCCAAAGTCTAGGCAATCTTTTCAAAAGCCCTCAGCTCCCACCTGCAGTGCTGAAGAGAACTTTCCTGTTTAGAAGGAGGTAATTTATGCTGTCATCACCTGGACATCATTGGGAGGACTTGGGGTGGTTCTAACATCCACATTTCAAATGGTCCTGCAAGATGAGCTCATGGTCTGGATAAAACTGCCAGAGGGGGATTATATCAATTTCCTGTTATGAATCTGAGCTGGGTGAGTTTGCTTTCTCCCAGTCCTCAAGCTCTGGATCTGCAGCACACATCATGTCTCTAAATGTCTGTTGTTAAATAGTTTACTCTCTGTCATAAAATAAGGTTATTAGCCCATGTTGCAGGGTTATTCTGTGAGCGATTGATTTAAAACTTCACATAAAGCACTAGACTTTCACAAAGTGTTCTGCGAAGGCAGGAAGAGCCACATCCTTACCTGGCCAAAGGCTCTTGTGCTTTGGTGGTGTCAGTGGATTTATCACTATGAATAGATTCTGAGTCTGGGGTGAGCATGACACACTCCTTGGCATGAGCAGGGTGACTGTGGCAGTGGGTGCTGCTGCCCTCCTCAGTGCTTCCCAAGGCTTGAAGCCTTGCTCGTGCGATGCTGTGGGTGATGTGCTTTCCCAGAAGCCTGCAAAGTGAAGGCACAGGATGCTGCATGTGAAGTGCCGCGTTATCTTCCCAAGGTTGTTTATCAGACATCTGCCTCTGATACAATGAATGTCACCTTGTGCCGTGCTCCTGCAGAGAAAGGGGTTTGGTCCCACGCTGGGGAAGCAGCAAGTCGAAGGTCTCAACACATAGGAGTGAATAACAAAACAAGTGGTTGTTCTCCACCTCTGTAAGGTCTGTGGGAGGTGCTGAGCTTCACAAGCAGCCTTGTCCCCCCTGCTTGTTGCTGTTCTGTTCTCATGGGAGTCTTCCAGTGTTGAATGACAGTTCAGGATGGGAGATGGAGTGCAGACACTGCTCCAAGGGAAAAGATGGAAAAGTCCATCTCAGTAAGGGTGAGGAGGACCTTGGATCATCTTCCAGTGCATCTGCTGTAGCTCCAGTTGTTTCCAGAGTCCCTCTGGTTCTGCAGCCCTCTAACTTCATGCAATGGAAACCAAGATGGCCTCAGCACACAGATAGGAAATGTTGGTACCAGAGACATGGTACCAATCAAGGTCAAGAGCTGCTGCTCTTGACCTTGGCCAGACAACATGGATGGGACAGGCTTGTTTTGCATGAGACCTCACATTGAGGCTTGACAGCCTGGCATTGAGTGCCCAAGAGTATATCTACATCATGAATGTCCTTTCTGGAGGTATTTCTATGGGTGTGGGAGAAGGACCGATCCAGTATCTGATGGTGGATTATAGCTGTTAATGTATGTTGCCATGGTGAGTAATTAAAATCTTCCCACACGTCCCATTCCAGCACCACAGCAGGGGCCTTGTTGCAGCTGGTTTGCACACATCATGCACAGCAGCAGCTTTTGAGCATGGGGGAAACCCACAATGAATGAAAATGGTCCCTGGATTGAGTTTAAGTAATGCTTTTAATGCTATTTTGCACAACATGGGGGAGCCATAGGGTGCAGGTAATGTGTGGATGCTTCCTGTGTTTGAGAATGCCATACATTGTTCATAACTGTTGTAAAACATCAGATAATCGCATTAAAGAGAGAAGCCTCTGAGGAAGGCTGTGCCTTTGTCCATCTCAAGTGCCAAACACAGCTCCTGGGTCCTGCAGCCTTTCAGTCTTCAGCACCAATACCAGGTCTCTCCCATAAACTGGAGCGTAAATGGTGGTAAGATTTCCTTCCTCTGCTTCCGGGCATCAAGGTCAGAGCTCTGCAAGCCGCAGCAAAGATCTGCTCTTGGGTCCATCACCTGAGAGAGTCCATCCAGCACTGTTTGTAACAGGTACAGGGTATCCTGGCCAACCAGGACCTGAAAGATCATCATGAAATACTTTGTGGTGGAAGGGACCTTAAAGCTCATCCAGTTCCAACCCCTGCCACAGGCAGGGACCCCTTCCACTGGAGCAGCTTGCTCC
>JBCJKH010047386.1:0-15919 GCA_039877255.1 Loriculus beryllinus
CGCGGCGGCTCCGCTCCGCCCGGCCCCGGCCGCGGCCCCCGGCGGATCGAACATGGCGACGCGGAGCAGCGGCGGGGAGCGCCGGGCCGGGCCGTTCCCCCGCCGCCTCCTGCCTCCGCTGCTGCTGCTGCTGGCGGCGGGCGGGCACCCCGCGCTGCTGCCGCCGCCGCACGCCGACACCGCGCCGCAGCCCATCCAGGTGTACGGGCAGGTGAGACGCGACGGGGACGGGGGCACCGGGCGCGGTACCGCCGCGGTACCCACGGGGGTGGCGGCGGGGAACCGGGGGTCGCAGCGGCGGGGGATGCAGCGGGTCCCCCATAGGGATGCCCGGCGGGCCGTGGGTACGGGTCGCTGCCCCGTTCGAAGCTGATCCCTGACCGCCTCGCTTCCCGTTTCTCCCAGAGCCTTCCCAAAGTAGTGGCACTGCTCAGGTTTGCGGTTTATATTCCAGGGTTCATTTCCAGCGGCAGCTGCCGGGTGGCCAAGGGCATGCCCTAGGGAAATGGGCCAGGTTGTCCCCTCTCTGCTAGTTCTCCGGATGGGAAGCGATTCCCTGCGCGGGCGGTGGGCAGCAGCTCCTCACCTAGGGATGCTCGTGGTGAGCATCAATATGCTCAGGAGCTGGGCAGAGGGAGGTGGCTGATGGAAGAGGCACCGTGACCTTCTCCTTAAGAAGGGCTCCTCTACTGCATTTTTAATCCATCCTCTACTGCTTCTTGAGAAAGAAGGGGAGAGGACTTGCTCATCAGAAAAAAAACCCATAGAAATTGCTATTTCTAAAAGTATCCCTTCTTGGGCTTGATTCATTGGCAAGTTTTGCTGGCAGGACCATAAAGGCTTCCCCCTTGCCCTCCCTTTTCCACACAACCATCACTTTAGGGTTGATAAGGAATTACACTAGAGCTGCCTGGGTGCCTGCTATGGAAAGCTTCAGCCTTAAAGATTCTGCCCCACTTGGCCCTCCTTGCTTATGCTGCCTGTGTCGTATCACATGCCTGAAAGGCTGCTAGAGGAGGGACATGGGGACACCAGCCCACAGAGGAACATTTACCTCCTTAGTTAGCACTTTCCCTTCTGGGTGCCCTATGGTTTCCCCTTTTTGTTACTTGTAGGATGAGAAAGAGCCAGCCATGAGGCAGAGCTGGCTGCAGAGCTGCTCGAGGGGCACACAAGGGGCTGGTGCTGCTCCTAAAGCCCTGCTCTCATTCCCCCATGTAAAGGACAGAAAAAGCTGTTCCTCCTTGCCTTGAAAATCTGCTTCGCCTCCTCTTCTACCTCCTCAACATTTGGCTGGGTTTAGCATAACGCAGCTACCCCATTTTAGAACAAACACAGCACTTGTTTCTCATCCACAGCAAGGCATTTGTGGTACTTCCCCTTCTGTCTCCCCATGGCTTTCATCTAGGCCACCTGCCCAGGTCAGGTAAAGAGCTGCTTTGGTAGGAGCAGCCTCTATTGCTGGGTCATATAGCTGCAGCTAAAAGGCAGTGCAGTAACCTTGGTGCTATTCACAACAGAACTAATAGGAAGCAGTTCAGCAGTTTGCTACTGTTTGGTCTTTCCTTGTTGCCTTGAGCTTTCAAAGGGGATTTGCCCAGAGAACAAAGTCACTCTCACTGGTGGCACGGCAGATGGCTTCAAGGCTAGTTTATAAAACCTTGGCCCTTCTGCTGCTTCAGGACAGGATGTACAAGTTTTAAAGCCCAGGTCCTTCGTGCCACCAGGAAGAGTTTATTGGCACTAAACAACAGTGCTTTCAATCAGGGTCTGCTTTAATAAAAAGGGACAAGAGGGAGCCTGTGTGTCCTAGCCTCTGTACAGGTCTGACCGCATGGAGTTACTAACACCTAGGAAGCCAGAAAGCCATGCACATGATGCTGAGGGGTCTCACAACTTGTCACAAGCACCTAATGATCCCCAAGTCCTCTGGTCGTTGGCACCAGAAAATCGTGCAGTCAAAAAGTGGTCCTGTATCAGGGACATCACCATAAGAAGCAATGCTTGGACCGAGCATCCTAGTGCCGTGCTACTGCAGTCCCTTATCTGGGACACATCCTGCTCGTGTGCATTTGGCAGGTTGTTTGGCCATATGCTATGTGCTGGCTCATGCCCTGAAATTCCCTGCCCTTTCCCAGCTCTCAACTGTGGTCTCAACACAGTCTCTTAGGACAGCTTAGAGCCCAGGCTAGCTCTGAGGTTAAGGAAAGCACAGTGCAGGAGGTCAGTGCTGCCTGTCACTATCATGGGTGTTGATGCCAGGGAACCAGAGCAAGAGGGAAGGATGCCAGAAGCAAGGAGGGGAAGAAAGTCCAAACCCTTGTGGCTCCTCAGGAGCCAAACACAGTCAGTAAGAGGCTCAGAGCCCTCTTGCCATAGACACCAAAGACATAAGATTTCTCATCCAGATCCTCACCACAGATCACATCCTTGCTGGGCAGGCTTCCACAGCTTGCATGTGTGGCAAAACTTTCTGGGACCTCAATATATAAGACGACCAGCAGCCTAAAACCCTGTGCCTTTGTAGCTTTACCTCTGCTTTTCTCACTCCAAAAGCACCAGCAACCAAGACACCAAACACGGGATTCCAGATACCATCAGCTTTGAGACAGAGTGGGTTTTGTTCCCTTGCACAGCCCTCACTTCTATGGGACTCTTGGCGAGCATTACAGGGGACAGACCAGCACAAAGCAAGTACTCACATGAGACAGGTCTTTTCTAGGCTGCCACTGACAGCAGAGAAGCATCCCCGTGGCAAGACAAATGTTGCCTACACCCCTCCAGGTTCAGCAGCACTCCCCAAACCCCTTCCAGCAGCCACAGCACCACACACTGCCCTCCTCTTCCTGTCACAGGGCCCTGAATACCAAGGCTGCAGCTCACCTTCCACTCCCTTAACAGTCTCCGTGCTCTTGCCTACACATCCCTACTCAGACCTTGGTAAGGGTACTTGGCTCCAGGATTTTATATTTCCAGGGCACATCCTGTAAATCCTGTCCCCTTTTAGGAAAAACCAGCCATAAACCGCATCACCTGAAAGGACTTCACTTAATGCAACAGAGAAGGAAAAGAAAAGCAGCCACTTTGGCTGCCTACCTGTGTGCTGGGCTGAAGCATCTTCGGTGCCCATGAGGCTGGTATCCAGTGAGTGCCATGTCATAGCTAGAGCAGGAGGCCAGCCTCTGCCTGCCAGCCCTGAGGGGTAAGAGAGAGAATCACAGTTACAGAGAGCACTTACACTGCTGGGCTGCAAATACACATGTACAGGTCTAACCTTTATCTGCAGAGAGCCCTTTCCCTTCTTTGGAAAGGGCTTATCTGAAACCTCCCCCAAAACCATGCAACTCACAAGAAACCTTTGCCTTAAACCATGCTGAGACTAAAGGCATCTTATCTAACCACTGGCTGCTCCTGCAGCAGCCAAATCACACTCTGGTTTGCTGCTTTGAGGCCTTGAGACTGCACCCCCTCCCCCCTCCCCAAGTCTGTGCCTGACCATCACCTCTGTGCCTCCCCATCCGCTGGACAAGCATTGTTGCCTGCCCTAACAACCAGCTCATCTCCTTCCCTTCTGGGGCAATCTACTTCATTGCTCTCAAGCTTCTTGTTTCCTGGTGACATCCAAACCTGCCTTCAATGGAAAGGACAAGAGTGGCCTGGGTCATGTTGGGAAACTACCCTAAAGTACTGTGAGCGTATGGTCAGGATAGAGCCTGAGCAGAGAGAGCCGAAGCTTCTCTTCTTCCGAGGCCATTAGAACATCCCAGGTAGGGAGCCCACCTTAGCTCCTTTCCATCACAACCTGAAAACTGCCAAAGAGCCTTTCTTCTTTCAGAGAAGAAGAGAAGTGCAGGGCAGATGCCATCCAGCTATGCGAATGGACACATCAATCACTGCGTTGGAACTGAACCGTACTTAATTTTGACCTAGTTCGCTAGCCTGGCAGAGACCTCCCCAGATCAGACTTTAGATGATGGAGGTGCACTGGGTGGTGATGGCAATGTCCTAGCAAAGGGCTGAGGAGGAGACTCCCCAGCCTTTTCATCCTTCCTCATGTTGGCAGATAGCCCTTCCCATCACTGCATCTGCCCCTTTCCCAGCCGCCCTGCGAAGGTTCCCAGCTCCTGGCACTTGCTTTGGTGCCTGAGCTTGCCAGGAGAGACAGGTCTTTGGAAGCCACACAATTCCTGCTCCTGGCAGTGTAGCAGCCAGGAGAGGTATTTGTGGGTTTATTCATTGTTTTCCCTTCAGCAGGTTCCTCTCTGATCCTGCTGTTGGACTAAGCAAGCATTGCAGTGTCCCAGGGGCATCGCTTAAGCTTCTGTAGCTGCAATAACCAGCTCATGGCACGCTTCACCAGCAGTGCTTTAGACCTTTTCTGCTGCTTTCCTCCATGCCTTAGCTGGGGGGAGTGATTTTCAGCAGCACTTACCCAAATTTGCCACAGCAACCTCAATTCTCTGTCATCCCCCAATCCCTAGGACCCTCTCAGTGAGGGACCTCCTCTTTTCTGGGGTAAACAGGGCTCATGCCTCAACCCCATCTCCCTCCTCCTTCCTCCTTAGAAGCAACAGCTAACAGAGAGCTCTATTGCTGGTAGCAGAGAGAAAACAGCCTTGCGAAGCAGATGATTTCAGTATTAACAAAATTAACATGGGCCTGGCACTCTGTGAAATGAGTCACCCGTGTTTCATATCAATGATTTCAGACCCTGGCATTTTCAGTCCAAGCCACAAGCAGCGCTATGGCAGGCACAGCCTGTGTTTTCAAATACCACGGCAGGGCTAGAAGCAGATGCTCGGGAGCAGAGCAGAAGGTACAGTAATGAAGCTTTATGAGAGCGTGGCGTGCTGGGAATGCAGCAGCCACCCATGACACTCGACTATCCGTGATGCCAGGCTATTGCGTAAGCCTTGCCGGGGGCAGCAGAGGAAACCGGGACGCAAAGGCCCGGCACTTGTCCACTGCGGCTTCCAGCAAGCTGGAATGATGAGGAGCCTGGTGAGAGCACCGTTCCTTTTAAAGCCTGTGCTAACTGAGCTGCGGCTTCACTTCTTACTCCTATTGGCAATAGCTTTCTTCAGCCCCATCCTCACTCCCCTGGCTATTGGGTACCAAATGTTTAGCTGACTCCCCTTCCACAAGCATCTCCTGTCAGACTTCAAGCCAAGATTTGAGTTGCTGGCTAAACTTTGATGGTTTCAATAGCCATTCATCACCACACAGACGCATTGCTCTGCAATGCCCTCACTTACTAAGCCACAGCAATAACCCATTAACTGCTCAGAAATTTCCTCGCTGTATTTTGTAGACATCCCGTTTCCACTTGCATAACCAGGGCAAGAAAACACATAAATGATCCTCAGGTCTCTCTTTTCTGCACACCTCTGATTTTACAGCATTGAGCCTCAGTCCCTATCAGTCGCACTGCGTCACCTCCTGATTAATAGCAAGCACCTGGATCGAGCTGCGGTCCAAGTCCTATAGCTAGAACATTAATCCTCAATAGAGCAAACCCATCAACACACTCAGTTAGCTTCCAAGCCCACTCAGCACCGAGAATAGCCCCTAATGCTGTCCCGATACTTGTCGCTGTGCATGGGTGCGAGGCACTCTTACAAGTCACTAGTATAGCTGCTTGCAGTTCATCACAGCTAATGGTGTGACTTCTGCATGGGGATGTTAATGCTTCCCACGCAGAGCATCTCGACCTCACTGCTAGCTCAAAGGCTCAGATTTAGAGTCCTTCAGTGATGGAAAGGCCTGAGATGCAGCCAAAAGAGTTAGCAGCCATAGTGAGGTACCTGTGCCACAGCCTCTCATCCCCCAGCCTGCTAACACTGCAGTTCATCAGTGCAAGGGGTGAGCCACCCCCGATGAGCACTAACCTCTCTAATTCCGAGCATAACCAACTGAAAGGGATGTGAGGGGAAGAGGCGCTTGGCACTTAGGAACTGCAGGTGCTGAGGAACACAGGATCAGGGCACTGCCCCCAGCACTGAGTGCTTGAGGAGCTTGGCACTGCACACTATGCACCCAGGTCCACTCACCTACCCATTGTCATCGCCTCAGTAGGACAAGGCAGTACTATTGTCTCAGCAGAGTAGCACAGATCCAGACAACATTCCCCCTCCCAGCCCACGCTGGGCTGAGTCACAAGGGAGCTCTTACCTGCTCTGGGGTGTGCTCCATGGGACAGCAGCTCCAGGGGCTATTTTCTCACCTCTTTTCTGCAGGGGATTAAGTTATTGGAAGATGCTGTTAACAAAAAGTCAATATCTAGTGTGAGCAAAGCTAGCAGCATTAACTACATTAACTAGAGCTACAAACAGCCTCTGCTATATCTTGGCTCCAGTTCTCCCCTCCTGGACTTCATTTGGCACCTTGCATATTAGGAGGACAAATTAGAATTTCATGCATATTTCATATACACTTAATCACTTGGCAAAGACCAAAGCACTTCCCCATTAAGAGGAGTTTATGCTAAATGATGTTTCTGTTAGGTACCAGCCATTGCCCTTTCATAGGTTAAACCAGTTCCTGAGGAAGGTTTCCCTTGTTAGGCAAGGTAGGGAAGTCTAGAACAGTGGGCTTCTACCAAACAAACCTTATCCCAGCAAGCAGGGCAGGGTTGCTCATGTTGGGGATAACCACAGCCTTATTGCAAAGCTAGGGCAAAAGAAAGCATCCTGGTTAATGAGACATCAAGTGCTTTTCACTTGGGGCACAATGCCCCACGTGTGCTTTGCTGGACTTGGGGTGCTCTTTGTGGCTTCCCTGAGCCATTTGGATCCCCACAAAGCTCCAAAGGGCCATAGCAGGGCTGCTGGCTATGGTGTCCTGCACCAGGAACAGGCAGACACTAATGCATGAGGCTCCTAAACCTAACAAACTGCTGCATGAGCCCCTTCATGGGGAGTAAGGGAGACTTACAGCATAAGACATCCTTCTGTTGTCTTCTCTCTCTTAAGTAAGGCACACTCCGGCAGTCTTCAGCCACTCCTAAACTTCCTGGTGAGCACAGTCCCTATGTACTCAGTGCTGCTCTTTCTTCCTTCTCCTAACAGAGAAACAAACCTTGCTCAACCTCAGTTTGGCCTTTATACAGGGACTCTGCCCTGATTAGGCTGCCTAAAGTTGTATGGCTAATGAATAAGGAGGCTCAGCTGGCTCCTCCAAGCCCAAGCAGGTGTCCCTGGCCTTTGGGATTGACACAAGTGTCCCTGCTCCGAGAAGACATCTCCCTGGGTCTTACCATGTCTTTTAGGCCATGGGGGAAAAAGCTGTAGAGCTTTATTGCTGAGCTTAAAAGCAAGATGCAGGAGGGAGTCTCCTGTGGTTTTCAGGTTCTGAAGCTGTCCTAGTGCTGGATTTCCTGTAGAGAACAAAAATGCAAAGTGCTACTGAAAGAGAGATGTAGGAGATAACAGATGGGGTTATTCTGCTTTTAAAGGGCAGGAGGGTGATTGGAGCTGGGAGCTGCTCTGGATTTCAGACCCCAAGCTGTCTCTATGGGCATCAGCAATTCCTTCTCAGCCCTGTTTCCCTGCATCCTCAAACAGCATCGCTGCTTTATTTTCCAGCGGGCATGCAAGGCTACTGCTGGCTTGCTTTGTAGCTGCTGCTGCCTGACCTAAATCTCTGCTGTGTTTGCTATCTGGGTACTACAGCTTGGTTTGCATGGTGGTGGTGGGGGGGGGTTCTCTGGCCAGGCAGCTCATAGCTTTGATTAATTCCCCCCCCCCCATATGAACCTATTGCATAAGAGGGATTTGAGGGCTTGTGCTTCACTTGCACCCCTCGCTCTTCCAGAATAAAGACCTTGTTTTTCCCAAGCATTTTACTTGCCAGTCACTGGTGGAGGTTAAATCAGCCTCTTACCTCGTTGATCCTGGGGCCAGCAGGAGCCGCAGGGTACCAGGCCTAAGGAAGGCTTAGCCCTGTATTTTTACAGCTTCCCATGAGCTTAGGAGTTACCAGCCATGGGCTGAACTGCTCCTATAGCAGTGTGCAGAGGCTCAGGCATTGCACACCCATGGCTGAGCTGTGGCCACTGCTTACACATCCCTGCTTGCTGGTCATGGTTACTACAGGCTTGCCCAGAGACTCTTGCACCCTCAGCTCCTGCCACATTGATGCTGATACAGCTTCCCCATCAAAAGTGGTCCTTCATGACTGGTGCTGATACAGCGCTGCCAGATACAGTGCACACACAGGGGATAATGGGATCGTGTATGGCTGCATTTGCATTGGAAGCCAGCACGTCCTTCATGGTACAGAAGTTGCTGCAGAACTGTTTCCCTGTGGCCCTTCACCTAGTTATCCTGGATTAGAAATCACATCTCTGTCCTTGGGTTTAGTTTTCATTCTCGCATCTCCCAAATCCTATTTCTATAAAGGGAAAACTAGCACGCATATTGCCAACATGCTCATGAAAGATGCTGCTTTATGTGGGACCATGCTCGAACACCACTGTGTGGTGTGGAGCTGGGGCTCAGGGTGCCCTTTTCCTTGGTGTTACAGGTCAGCCTCAACGATTCCCACAATCAGATGGTCGTTCACTGGGCGGGAGAGAAGAGCAACGTCATCGTGGCCTTGGCCAGAGACAGCCTGTCTTTGCTGGGTCCTAAAAACAGCGATGTAAGTAATGCAACCCGGTGCTGCCCTGGGGTTCCTGCTTTGCTGCTGTACCAGGCACGGTGTCACTGTGGGGCTTCTCCTTTGCAGGTTTACGTATCTTATGACTATGGGAAGAGTTTTAAGAAGATCTCGGAGAGGTTCGGCTTCAGCACGGGGAACAGCAGCGAGGTGGCCATAGCTCAGTTCTACCACAGCCCAGCTGACAACAAGAGGGTGAGGACCTAAAGGGCAGGGCCACTTTATTGCCACCAACAGCACAAATGCACGTGGTCCTCTGTGCCATGGTGGCAGTGCCCATAGCAGTATAGCTGCTCCTTGGTATGGGAGGAGTATCTGTAAAGGTATCAGGGAGTGACTGCATCCTTAGCAGCTCATCCCTACAGAGTGACAAGCTGTACTGCCATCACTAGTGTTGTTACAGAGCTACAGACACAAATGGTAATTCAGGCTTTATCTATCTACACCAAGGTCACCTTTCTCCTGGCAGGCAAATTCCTTTCTTCCAGTTCACCCTCCCAAAGGCTCCCCCGGGATGCGTGCCTTTGTTATTGCTAGCCTGAGCTCCGCTCTGACCTCCTGGAGCCTGACTGCCTGCTCTCCTTCCTAACCCTCTCTTCCCAGTATATCTTCGTGGATGCCTTTGTCCCGTACCTCTGGATCACCACTGACTTCTGCAGCACTATCCAGGGCTTCTCGATCCCCTTCAGAGCAGCAGATCTCCTCCTGCACAGCAGGAACCCCAATCTCCTCTTGGGCTTCGACAGGTCACATCCTAAGAAACAGGTGAGCACTTCTGCTTAGATAGGAGGGCCAGCATCCTGCCTCTACTGTGGCATTCCCCCAGGCCCCATAGACCTTACAGTGAGCCAAGAGCCACCCTGCCCTATGCCAGCACCGTGTGGGTCCATCCATTGACAGTGCAGGGTGTCTGATCTCAGACTGCTGCATGCAGAGCTGTTCCAGACTGGCCAAGACACCCATTTCATACAGGTCAGTCTGGTTTCTGACCTCTGCAGCAGTGAGTTTGTAGTACCTGTAGCATGGCTTCCTTTAAGATTTCCTCTCCATTTTCCATCATTTATTCTGGTCCATCTACGCTGCTTCTGGTTGTATTGATCTCCCCAGCTACTGCAGTTGTAACTTGCCACGGAGTGCTGGCACTAAGGCAGGACTGACCTCTGCAGTATTTCATATGTGCATGTGGTTTGGCTTTAGGTCTTGCATAACAAATTGCTTCTTGGAAACAAACACTTTCTGTTTTTTTCCCCTGGAGCTATTGGGCAAAGATTGTAAATAATTACAACATCTCCAGATAGACCCAGGCAGCTTAAGCAAAACAAGCATCCCCCAACATGTGAATGGGCATACATACAGTCTGTAGTGCTTGCAGTCTGGTGTGTGCTGGGTGCCACTGATGCCTTCCAAGAGGGATGGAGCTGGCTAGAAGCAATACCTTCCCTGCTGGACTGCCTGTCGAGGCTGGAGGCTGGCTGCCCATATCCGTGTACCTGTGAACCAGAGGCAAAATCACAGCTTGGGTACCACCACAGTGCTCGGTTTCAGGGACACCTTTGAGGGACAGGATCAGCAGGGGAGCTGATGTGCCTGTGGGCGGGTGTGTTCATTGCTGCTGCTCTCCTTGGTGCAGTGAAAGATGCTATCTCTCCTCCTGACCTTTACCTTACTGATGTTCACAACAACAGCCTGTCGCTGTGCTTGGGGATGCAACAGCCACTGAGGAGGAGGAGGCTCTGCCCAGATATTTACCCTTGCTATCGCCCTTCACCTGTACATCACACCAAGTTATTGTTATGTCTGAATTAGTGTAAAACCTGGTAGGCAACAGACAGTGGGAAATCCTTTGGGTAGGAGTCTATAAGACAAATTTTGCCTGTTTAGGTTGTTCTCCTGAAGCTATAAATATTGCTGTTGTTCCAGGCAGCTGCCAAGTAAAGAGAAGTCATCAACCTAGTTAATGGTTTTGTGATGGACACACGTCCATCCTGCTTTTGCTGCCTGAGAGTGGGTCTCCTTAAAGGATTGGGTCTCTTTTGGTTGTCCAGTCTCACTGGCATCTTTCTTTTTGTCATTGCAGCTCTGGAAATCAGATGATTTTGGCCAGACCTGGATAATGATTCAGGAACATGTAAAGTCTTTCTCTTGGTATGTGTCACACCTGTGTACGTATTGATACCCACCCAGGTCTTGTCTTCTCTCCCTCCTCACCTCTTGCCTCATTTGCTGCCTTGTGCAAACCAAGGACATGGGTACCAAACCCAGCAGAGATCCTGCACCACGAGAACAAAAGGCAGCCAACAACACATACAACCAGGGGTGCTCCACACTTACCCTGCTTCTTGCCTGTTCCCCACCCCATCTCTTAAAAGCATTCCTGCTCCTTGTTACCTGCTGCCTTCTGCATTGCTCTGGGTGCAGAGCTACCACCAGCACCTCTTGTTGTCCTTTCCAGGGGTGTTGAACCATATGACAAGCCAAATACAGTGTACATCGAGCGGCACGAGCCTTCTGGGGCTTCCACTGTCATTCGCAGCACTGATTTCTTTCAAAGCCGAGAAAATAAAGAGATAATCCTGGAGGACATTGAAGACTTCCAGCTCAGGGACAAATACATGTTTGCAACCAAGTCCGTGGTGAGTATCATGCAAGAAACACCACCGGGGGTGACGGTCGGTGCTTTTCTGCAGGCTGGGCAGAACTAGGTCAGCTTGGGAAGCGCTGGGATCCAGGAAAAGACACGGGATGCCTGGGAAAGCCAGTGAGGAGAAGGGGGATGTGGTGCAGCAGCTTGGTGGTCAGGAGGCCGCTTGTCAGAGAGGATTACCATCAAACGTGGACGAGGTCCATGTAGCCGAATGTGCTCCAGCCTGGAAAGAAAGCTGGATTTTCAGTTTGCTTTCCTAGGAGAAGAGGATGGGTGAAAGCTGTCTTTTGGTCCCCCTGCAGCCAGGGCCCCCCTATACCTTTTGCAGCTGTTGGCCAGCTTCAGACGAACCTGAAAGCAAGCTAGAAGGCATCTGTGCTTTTTGAGGGCAAGTCCTTTCTAGACAATCACAGCCACAACACCAGAGGGGTAGAATCCTATTCCTTACAGAAATAAAGGGTCAATTCTCAGAACATGCTAGCATTGCTTTCCTCTCCTGCTGCTGCCATCGAGCCTGTTTTAATGAGCAACCTTTGCCATTTAGGAGTGACTCCTTGCAAAACCACATAGTTTCCTACGTTGGCAGGGGATGTGTTTGCAGAGCACTTTCTGTTACTCCGGTCTCTCTTGCAGGGAGCACAGCCTGCAACTCTTGGGGCCCATCCCCTTGGCACTATGCCTGTTCTGAAGCCTGCTGTGGTTTGCAGGAGATGTTATCTAGGCTTGCTGTTGGTGTTTGGTGAAACACGGGGGGTGGTTGCGTCTGTTGAGAAGCCACCAGGCTCACAGGGCAAGAGCCTGAAAGTGCAAGGCAGGTTTGTATAGGGGCCTTTCCAAGCATGAACTCAATCTGGGGGTTCCTTTTGCTTCTGGAAGGCTCAGAGTCACCGTCACGCTTCCTCATAGAGCTCTAATCACTGGTGTTGCATTAAACAACATTGAAATCGCTTGTATTCCATGCTGAGGCAAAGACTGATGGGAAACACAGGCACTGGGAGAGGGGCCAGCCTGGCTGCAAACCCGTGACTTGGAAATGACATCCCCAGATCTAGAATCAGGCACTTGAATCAAAGCTGGGCTGCAATGGGAGCAGCACAATGGGGAGAGGCCAGGCTGGGTGGCAGAGGCACCCAGGACTCTGACTTGTGCTCCTTTCTGTGGGAGTCGCGGTTGCTTAGCAATGCGGAGCCTAGGAAAATCAGGCCACTTATTTTTGGAGCCTAAATCTGGGTTTAGGTTCTTACCATTGGCATCCCATACGAAACAGGTTGCCCCCAGCCTGTTACTTTTTCAGCTTCCTGCTGGCGCCTTTCGTCATGTGAAAACTGCTAAAAATAGGAAGGAAAGGACAAATTGCTCTGCAGAAAGAGGAGGAAATAAAACCACAAATCCAGCCTCCTTACCTCCACCTGAAGACCTTGAGCAGAGCGCTGGTCTCCATCAGTCACGGGCCATGTTTTGCCTGCATACAAACAGAGACCCATCACACAGTGTGTGGGTCTGCCCCAGTCTGCCTTTTGGCTGCCGTGGGAGATGAAGGAGATTTGGAGGGTGAGAGCTGCTCCTAACACATCCCTCTGCTCTACCACAGCTTTTGCCAGGCAGCTCGCAGCCGCCTTCAGTCCAGCTCTGGGTTTCCTTCAACCGCAAGCCAATGCGTGTGGCACAGTTCGTAACCAAGCATCCAATTAAGGTAAGTGATGCTTTCCGAAGGGACCTCCTCCTCTCTCCCTCCTGTGCCAAGGATACCCTCAGATGTCAACAGCAGTTCTCTGCCTTTCGCTAGACACTGTAGGAGCTGGACCTTGTATGACCCTGCCTGGGGAAGGGATGGGCTGAGCAGAAATACAAACGGGTGTAGGGAAGGATAACGTTAAGCCAGCTAAAAGGAAACACTAAACCAGTCTGTACGTAAACCCTGCTTGTATGCCTACACCTATGAAGCCTCCTCACCCGTTATTTACATCCCTAAGGAATATTATGTTGCCGATGCCTCAGAGGACCAGGTGTTTGTATGTGTCAGCCACGATAACAACCGTACCAACCTCTACATCTCAGAGGCAGAAGGCCTGAAGTTCTCCTTGTCTTTAGAAAACGTGCTCTACTACAGCCCGGGAGGAGCTGGAAGTGACACCTTAGTCAGGTAACGTGGGATGTGCCCAACGGGAATATCAGACATAATCATTGGAGTGTTTGATCAAAGCGTTGCCCTGATCTCCAGGCTTGATATTCTCCTGCTCTCCAAACCAGGGAAGCTGTGATTCGCTGATCCCATCTTGGCATTCCCTCACAGGTACTTTGCCAACGAGCCCTTTGCAGACTTCCATCGTGTTGAAGGAGTGCGAGGTGTCTACATTGCCACCCTGATCAACGGCTCCTTCAGTGAGGAGAACATGCGCTCCGTCATCACCTTTGACAAAGGGGGGACCTGGGAGCTGCTGCAGCCCCCAGCACAGACACGCTATGGGGAGCAGATAGACTGTGAGGTAGTGCAGGACAGGGAGAAACATCCTCCGAAAGAGGCTGGAATGCAATCCCGCTGGGAGAGCATCCTTCCAAGCGGAGATAGCCAGACTCAGTGGGACGAGGGCACAGGATGGAGGGTTAATGAACTGTGTTTTGCCTTTCCAGTTCTCCCAAGGCTGCTCTCTCCACCTAGCCCAGCGCCTGAGCCAGTTGCTGAATTTCCAGCTGCGCAGGATGCCCATTCTGTCCAAGGAGTCAGCACCAGGACTGATCATCGCCACTGGTACTGCAGCCAAGCAGGGGCTTAGGGCACGTTGCTGTCAGGACATGAGGAACCTGGCAGCATCTAGTTTGTATCTGCAGGTTACCAAAGTGCATTTTGCTCTCCTTCCTCTGCTGCAGTCCCCATAATTAAAGCATGCACATTTTACTGCAGCACGGTGATGTGAGAAAACTTGTCTGCTTCATTCTGATCCTCTTTCCTGCCACTGTTCATGTGAAGGGTGCCTTGAACATAACTTCCTGTTTGTCTCATTCTATTACTGAAGAAGACACTTAATTGTTTTGTTTGACGATATTTATAGCCATAGCTTTTTACCCAGGTGCTTTTAAAACTTGTAATAGTCTTCAAAATGTTTGCTTTTTGAAAGGGTTAGTTTATAGTGTGAAAAATCAGCTCTCCAATCAGATAAAAATAGTTTAGAGGTGTCTGGCTTCATTTTAAGCAATCACTTTGCATGCCTCAAGAATGATTTCTCCCATTATCCTAGGTTCCGTTGGCAAGAACATGGCAAAGAAAACCAACGTCTATGTCTCAAGCAGTGCCGGAGCAAGGTGGAGAGAGGTAAGGATGTTCTTTTGATTGCTGGCCCAGCCAAGGCACTGGTGTAGCAGGTAGGATGGTGACAGCAATATAGATAAGTAATGTGCAGCTCTTGGGCATTAAAGGCGCCTCCGCATGTGTGTCCGAGAGGTGTAGCTGGAAGGTGCTGAATGTCCCTTGAAACCAAGGCATAAAGGTCTTTAGGTGAAGGACCAGGCACGGGTTGGCATGCAGGGGAACCTCTCAGTCCTCTTGGTGAAGGTGGTGTGTTCAAACGCAGGAGAGAGCTCTCTATTTCTTCTTTTCAACTGGCAGGATTTTCCCTCAGCACAGGTCATCTGGCCCCTTTTAGACAGGGCTGACAGCCAGGACTTAGGATGGGAGAGTGTCTGGAGCCATCTTCCAGAAAAATGGGATGTTACTCTCGGTTTACGGTGAGGTTGCTGTTTACTAAGTGGGTGTTCTGGTCTGCAGCAGTACTTGTGGTCTGCCTGTGTATTCTGCAGCCAGTGTAACATGGCATTCCAACATCTGCAAGCCATTTAAATCTGTGAATTAAGCGGCCTCCTTTTCCTCTTCCAAGTGTTGCACGGTCTGGGATGAGGACTGGGCAGCAGCAGTGGGGACACCCCACAGCTCTTGACTGCTGCCAAAGCCAACCATGGGCCAGAGGCTGGCAGCTCTGAAAGCAGGAGGACCTGTTGCTTATCTCTGGGGGAGCCTTGAGGCAACACAGGAGCGCTCATGGCTAGGGATGGGGATCAGGAAGCAGAGACTTTGAGGTGCTTCAGGGCAGGTTTGTGCTGGAGTGCAGTTAAAACATGCCGAGGGAGCGCTGACCCGCGGTGAACAGCTCCTGAGTTAATCGGGCCCTTTGTATCACGAGCAGAGGTGCAGAACGCCACTCAGCAGTGTCGTTCCTCAGCTGAGAAGCAGTAACACAACTCCCCCCTGTTGGCTTTGGCAAGCAGCAGGCTGGAAGGCTCGGTGCTCTCCAGATCGCTGCTATGATCTCACAGCGCAGCAAAGCAAGAAACAATACGTTCCATGCCCTGCCTAAGAACGTCCCCAAGTGCGTTCTGTGAGCAGATTCAGGCACGTACATGCTTCCTATTTTCACCCTCATCTGCACTGAGCTCCCCAGATAGGAAAGGAAAGGTGATTTTTTTCTGTTGGTGGTCACTAAAAGCTGTAGGTGAGCATGAAGTACAGGTTCCTTTCTGAGGGGTGGATGTATAAGCTATATCCAGAGCTTATTTCTGCATGCTACGTCCCCACTTTGGGCATTCAAAACACCTTACAGCCTCAGAACCAGAACGTACCTGCAG
>JBCJKH010047386.1:16019-30629 GCA_039877255.1 Loriculus beryllinus
GAACGTACCTGCAGCCCCAGGATGGTGGCAAGTCCTTGTTGAGTGTCAGGAAAGCTTGGCAGACATGACCTGCAGACTAAGGGAGGAGCAGTGGGCTCTAGTTTGATGTAATAGCACTTTTCCCAGTGTTTCTTTCCCTACACAAGGCACAATGCTGCACCTAAACACAGCTCTACATTTAGGGAAATGGGGCCGGCTGCTCTCGCCTACAGATATCAGCCCATAAACGCTTGGATCTCTGGTGCCTCCAGATACTTGGCTCAACCCAGGCGGCCCAGTCAGCTCGGGTCAGGCAGTACTCCTGTCAAAGCATGCTTTCCATCCGACCTTCTCCCTTAACTGAGCACAGCTCTGATGCACCCCTTGGCTGTGTTTCTCTTCCAGGCGCTGTCTGGACCTCACTATTACACCTGGGGTGACCACGGTGGCATTCTTGTGGCCATCGCGCAAGGCACCGAGACCAACCAGCTTAAGTGAGTAGGGGGGGAGACAGTGCCCTGTGGCCAGCAGAACCTGTTCCTAGCAGCATTCCCAATCCTCTTTCTCCAGGTACAGCACAAATGAAGGGGAAACCTGGAAAGTGTTCACTTTCTCAGAGAAGCCGGTGTTTGTGTACGGACTGCTTACTGAGCCTGGGGAGAAAAGCACCATATTCACCATCTTTGGCTCATACAAAGAGAATGGCCACAGCTGGTTGATACTGCAGATCAACACCACTGATGTGCTGGGTAAGGGGACAGGTGACAGAGCCATTGCTGACACTGGTTCTGTCAGTGTCCACCCTGTAGCTTTGCAGGTTAAACACACTAATAAGCCCTTGCCAGAAACCAGCCAGTCCCACACTGCACAGCCTATGCCCAGCACTCCTGGGGGTGCAAGGGAGCTCTTGACATACACTTTTTGGGGTGCTGAGATTGAGGAGGGGGCATAGGAAAGGTTTTCGGAAGCCCAAAGCAACCTAGAGACCTCAGGCTATCAACCAAACTACTCCATCATCTAAGGCTCATACATTCCTACTGATGAGTGCCTAAGTGCAAATGGGGTGCAGAAACACCTTTGTTGCTCTTTCATTCTATTCTGGTTTTCAAAAAAGACCCTAGTGAAATGCCCAAAGTCCCATTAGCAGCAGACCAAGCCCACTTTGCTGTCCCATGGGAAGCAGGGGATAAAGGGTATTTCCTGTGGAGGCCATCCGCTTTTGGGTGCCTGTCCCTCATACCTCATGTCCGCACAGACACAACTGCTGAAGACATTCAGTGTCCCCTGTGCACTTCCCCATCCCTTCCATCCTCACTGAGCACTTTGTTGAAGAGGAAAGGGGGAAAAAAAAAGAGAAAGAATTCTTCTGAAGGCTTGTAGCTATGAATGTTTTATAACCCATTTCAGCTTTGATTGCAAGGCAGCATTTTAATCAAAGAGCAGTTAAACCCAGCAGAGGAATTTCCCTGACTAAAATTTATAACCAATTCCCTTGACATTTTGTTAGAAATGGATCTGTTTGGTAACCAGAACGACTCCATTTAAATGAGGCATCACAAATTCACTGTCACCGCGACGGAGCTGCTTGTTGCCTCCTGTCACTGAGTGCCGCTGCACGCTCTGAGCTGAAATGCTTCCTGCTTTGCCTTTTCTTTTGGGCCAGGGCTAGAGCCATGCAGCCAGGGGGGGAAGCCACTTGTTTTGTGCCAGAGGAGGGCAGCGGGAGGGAAAGGACAGCGGGCATTATTGCAGTGCATGGCTGGGTACCAGCGTGCCTGCTCTCACTTCCAGCATCCTCACTGGGCACACACCAACAGCAGTGCTGAGCGACATCTGCTGCTCTCTTGCCTTTAAACCCTTGGTCTGGGGTGCCACAAAGACTGTTCCTCTCTTTACCCTCCCCTTGCTGCTTCTTTTAGGGGTCCCTTGCACAGAGAATGACTACAAACTGTGGTCACCCTCCGACGAGCGAGGCAATGAATGCTTACTGGGGCATAAAACTGTCTTCAAAAGGAGGACTCCTCATGCGACCTGTTTCAATGGGGAAGATTTTGACAGGCCTGTCATGGTCTCCAACTGCTCTTGTACAAGGGAAGACTTTGAATGGTAAATACCAGTTAATTTCTTTTAGTTTGGATTGGAAGTTTGAGATAAATACCTGTGACCAATTGCTCAAAGTGAACAAACATCCAATTTACTTAGCTCTATGTATCGCTGCTTGATTTTATAGCACAGAGGAAACTAAATAGACTGAAAACATCCTTTCATTAATAACAGAGCATAAGACTTAATTAATGTCTTCAGAACCTTTCAGAAGCCTCTGAAATGCTCCATAGAAGAGGAAAGCATTGTTAATCCATCATATTCTTTCAAATGATGGCACACCGTTTCCCATCACATAGAGAGATCCTCCACCAAAAAGCTTAGGGACCCTTTAGCCACAGGGATGCAACTGGACCTGCCCTGTCATTGTATCTGCAACTTGCACATTACTGACCCTGCATAGCTCTCAGGATTAGGAGCCACGCTCTGTCCATCTGATGCAAAGGTTTGGGGTTAGAAAGTGAACTGCTGTTCAGGGACTGTCTGCTTGAGTGCCCAGTACACGCAGTTAAGGACAGGGGTCCATCTCTGCCTGTCTGATGCTGAGGCAGAGACTGAGTCCAGCTCGTCATGAGCTGACTGAGAATAGGGCTTGTAGGATCTAATTGCTGCCTCAGAATCACAGCCCTGGACTCCATGTAAAATGAGATTGACACAACCTCTTCCACAGTGTTTTCCAAAGAACAGATAGCACTGTAACTCCCATTCTACCAACAGGATAAACCAAGAGACAGACCAGTGAGCTAGCAGAGCTGGGGCTTGCAGCCAGGCTTTCAGGGCACACTGGCTCAGTTGTGCCTTGCTGCCTCACCTGCCTACTTTGGGCAAGCTAATATCCAAAATGCTTTTGAAGCTCCCTGGAGACAGAAGCTGTATGATATTATTATGCAGCTACATACTGATAATAACAGACTTCCGAGATGCTTTGGGTCCTTTAAACTACTATGCAAAAATAGAGCAGAGCTATAGTGCTACACAGCTGAGTTTTTGCCTTGTCCCCCATCCTTCCTTACACTTTTCTTCTTGCAGTGATTTTGGCTTTAAACTGAGTGATGACTTATCATTAGAAGTTTGTGTCCCTGACCCTGAATTTGCTGGTAAACCATATGATCCACCAGTCCCTTGCCCTGTTGGCTCAACTTACAAGAGGACTCGAGGGTATGTATTTGACTTGGGAGAGGAAAAAAACCCCCAAATGACCACAAAACCCACACACAAACACCCCATAAGTGGCAGTAAACAAATTGCATGTTTAGACATACATTGCAACGAAGCACCACTGCTAATCTAGCTGCACATGTTAATAGCTTCCATGAAATAAACTGCATGACTGTGTATGTTGCAGCTATCGAAAGATCTCTGGGGACACTTGTACAGGTGGAGACATCGAGTCACGGCTCGAAGGGGAGCTGGTACCGTGCCCCTTAGCTGGTGAGTACGTACAGGACTGCTTTGTACCCACCAAACTTCACCTCTCTCCCTATTTTCTCCTCAAAGCACTGAAACAGCCTCCTGCCCCTGTTCTGCCAACGTTATTTGCATTCTGCTCATTACAGCTCTAATTTAATCTGCCGTCATGAGCTGTGTGATTAGCATGCTGCAGCACAGCAGCTCATGAGCGAGCCTGACACAAGGAAGAGGCTTGTGTAAGGTGCTCACAGACCCACCAGCGTGAGGTTTCCCTGTGTCATCCTAAGATGGTTCAGGGTGCAGAAGATATTCCAGATGCAAAACAGCGCAGCAGGTGCCTGGGGAAGCGTTCCCTCTGCTGGGATTCATGCCAATGCCATGCTTAGTTTTGCTCCTCATACAGAGCATGACACGTTATTCACCCCTCTGAGCCCTCTTGAGCTATTTGGAGAGCTGTGTTAGTCATGCTGAGAAGGGCCTTGCTGACTGAAAAGTAAACCTGCAGTCCCCACCGGGCTGGGCTTTGAAGTGCCGTGTTCCCAGAGTATTTGCTGATCGTCTTCAGATACGTGTTGGCTCGCACCATGGTAACACTTTCATGTACCGTATCTGTTTCGTATCTCCCTATTATCTCGTTAGGGATGCACAGCCAGAGTTACTTACTGACATTAGCTTTACTCATTAAGAGCATTATTGGACTTTACCAGTAGCGTGCTAATGCCTGGGAGACCTTGCCCCTGACCAAGATCCCATTACACTGGATTCGGCGCAATACAGAAACAAAACCCACTCTGGGATATCAACTGTAATGCCTGTGTCCCCCAGGACTTGCATATTTCCATCACTCCCACCTTTTTATGAGGTTTTTGAGGAGCAGGAGATCAGTATTAAGTTTCCAGTTGGCAGCGCACTAACGTGGGAAGGAAGGGTCATGGCACATTTTGCTGTGCTCAGCTCCTCCTGGAACAAACAATGGCTGCAGTGTGCTCCTGGGCACACACGGGACCCGCACAAGGCTATTAGTGTGTTCTCATTAACCTAATCCCACTGAGACAAAGGGCCTTTGCCTTCTTTACCCTGAGGTGCTAAAACAAGCACCAGAAGTAAGACAAAATACCTATTTGCCCCTTGAGTAGCATAAAATGGCCTCTAAATAAGGCAACTCTGTGTTCTTGCAGAGGAGAACGAGTTCATTCTCTACGCCACCCGCTACTCCATCCATCGCTACGACCTTGCCTCTGGTGTCAGCGAGGAGCTGCCCTTGGCTGGGCTACGAGGAGCGGTCGCCCTGGACTTTGACTACGACCACAACTGCTTGTACTGGGCTGATGTCACTCTTGACATTATACAGGTGAGGTGGGGAGTGCTGGCCACACATGGCATCGCCTCCTTGCACCATTCCCACCCTGGAATACAAATGTTTATCTTGGGTACTCCTCCCTTCGAGCTGTCTGTTAATGACTGTGCTCAAGAGCAAGTTCCTCATCTGCTTTTCTGATTTATTCCTTTCTTTGCAGCGTCTTTGTCTCAACGGCAGCTCTGGGCAAGAAATAATCATAAGCACCGGGCTGGAAACAGTGGAAGCGTTGGCTTTTGAACCTCTCAGTCAATTGCTGTACTGGGTCAATGCTGGGATTCCCAAAATTGAGGTATAGCTATGCTCACCGGGCTACACTGATGTGTCAGTGCATCTTTGAGGTGCCTGGGCTCTAAGCTGGCTGCTGCCCTGAAATCTTATTGCTGATAGGACATTACTGCACACTGACCCACACGCCACTCCATTGGATCTAAACACAAACAGGCTATGACAACATTCAGCCCTGTGCACTTAAATGAGGTCGGTTTGTGAGGCTGAATCGCACAGCAGAAATGGAGGAAAAAGCAACATCCTTGTGCAGTATGCACAGCCACCGCAGGGCACACAGAGTGCTCACTCAGTCACGTAGAAACATCAATAAATACATGGACCTACCCTCTTTTATCACCTCAGCAACTGCTCCCTGTGCCCACAGCAGCTGTTTTATTAGGGAGCAGTGATTACCTACCATAGATTGCATGTAACTTTAACCAGCACAACTGCTCCCCATACTTGCACGCACTAAAGGCACCCCTCCTGGTTTTTGGTTACCATTCTAGGTTGCCAATCCAGACGGAGACCTGCGACTCACCGTCCTCAATTCCTCAATCCTAGAACGACCCAGAGCCCTCACTCTAGTTCCCCAAGACGGGTAAGAAAGAAAGCATTGCAAGTAGCCTTGGTATTCGCCAGGGGAATCGTGCTTGTCCTTCACCACTACCCTCATAAGAAGCAAACATGAGGAAGTGTGCTGCATGGAAAGCTTTTAAGACTCGGTTCCAAAGGGTGTGATGGAGGGACGGGAGTGATGGCAGGCAGCATAGCAGTCCTGCCTAATGCAGCCCCCTCCTGCCATCTCATACCCAACTAAAGCACCAGCAGAGATCACAAACTGTTTCTCCTTTCAGTTTAACTGCTGTTTTCCTACCTGTACATATCTACTAGTAAATAACTCTTCCTGCCAGTAAAACTGGTCTGGTCAGTGAGGAAAGCACTACAGTAATGCATGAGAAACTGAGCCGTACTCAAATTCAAGAGCCAAATGGAAGTTACACCTTTCTGAGTATGGTTTTGCTGCACTGCAAATATAGCATTGACAAACCTGAGCTGTATTGAGGCATATGTGCTAAAGCAAAGCAGTTCAGTGCAAGGTAACCTACAGCTGCACTCACTCCACAGAGCCTGCAGCTCAAGAAGCCTCTGTGCTGCTTGTAGATCTGTTGGTAGCATTCATTTGAATTGCAAAGAGCTCCCTTTTTCCAAAGCATGTCTTGCAAGAGATACGGAATGTAAAGTATTCAAACCTCTGCTCATACCCCGTTTCCTTTTGATGAGCTGTTCTGTTACTATGTCGAGTAATCTCTCTGCCTCTTGTCAGGCTGATGTTCTGGACAGACTGGGGAGATTCCAGAGCCGGCATTTACCGCAGCGACATGGATGGGTCATCGGCTGGGTGCATCGTTTCGGAGGGTGTGCGGTGGCCAAATGGCATCTCTGTGGATGACCACTGGATCTACTGGACCGAAGCCTATATGGACAGGATTGAGAGGGTGGATTTCAATGGGATGCAGAGGTCTGTGATCCTGGACAGCCTCCCTCACCCTTATGCTATTGCCGTGTTTAAGGTATGTGTCTGGTGGCTCCTCTCCCGTCGGCACACATTTCCATAGCGTGCATGCTAAGAGCAAAGCCTGTGTTTCAGAATGAAATCTACTGGAACGACTGGTCACAGCTGAGTATTTTCAGAGCATCCAAAAACAGTGGCTCAAGAATGGAGATCTTAGTGGGTCGATTGAATGGGATCATGGATATGAAAATCTTTTACAGAGGAAAGACAACAGGTAACAGCATGACTACATAGATGATACTTTCTGTGATTTAAAGATGTGATTTAGGAGAGCAAGCTCCCAGTGGGAATATGAACCCAAAACCTAGGATATCAGGTGAAATTGGGCTTCCCACTGCATCTCCAGCCCTCTGTCCTAACAGCGTCCCCGTTCTCTCTGCCCTCACACCAGGGGAGAACGCCTGCATCACCAAGCCCTGCAGCCTGCTCTGCCTGCCCAAGTCAAACAATGGCAGGAGCTGCAAGTGCCCCGAGGGGGTGTCCAGCACCGTGCTGCCCACAGGGGAGGTCAAGTGCGACTGTCCTCGTGGCTACATCATGAAGAACAACACTTGCATAAAGGAAGGTAAAACCATGCTTGGTTCTTGCTGTGGCTTTCTACTGAGGGGTGGCTCCTGCCATTGCAAGAGGTCAGCATGACCTTTCCAAGGAGGAATATGGCCTGTTCTCTGAAAGCACAGCATCGTGCCTCATGCCAGCTCGGTTTTGTTTTCCCTTCTGCACCAGAAAACACGTGTCTGCCGAATCAGTACAGATGCTTCAATGGGAACTGCATCAACAGCATTTGGCAGTGTGACAACGATAATGACTGTGGGGACATGAGCGATGAGAAGAACTGCCGTAAGTGTCCTGAGGTGGCATTTGCCTGTCCAAATTTAGATGTCTGCTGTGTTGGCAGTGCACCTGAGCCGATGGTGTATGCTCCCTTGACAGTCATGGAGAGCAAGAGGTGCTCCTTTGATAGGCATCTGAAGCCAGTCAGATGAGTTGTATCCTGCAAGGGCCAGCATTTCCCCCTTGACCAACTCAGGTATAAACGTCAAAAAATCCAGTGAGACTGATGCCAGCTCTCATGGGAGGGTGTGCATTTGTCCTTGCAGTAATTGTCTTCTGAGCCTAATTGAGGGCACAGCCAATGATGAGGAAAAGAGTGCAGATAGAAAGTGACTTTCTGTCTGCATCGTGCAGACATGGGCTTCTTGTTGAGCTAATAAATCAAGTCTACACATTAAAGATGGAGGTCTCATTAGGGACTGCCAATGCATGCAAAAGGGGCAGATGTTCCATAGCTTTGCAGAGCTTGAAGGGTTTGGAATAGTGCACCATGGAATAAAGGTTGAGTTTAAAGATAGGAACAGCATTGAGCAAAGCTTGTAGGATGCTATCGTGCTCGCCTAGCTTCCTTGCATTAAGTACACATGCTTGGGCAACAGCACCTGTTTCCCAACCACCACCTTAACCTCCTTCTCCTCCTCTCCTTCCTCGCTGTGTTAGCTACCACTGTGTGCGATGCCGAGACCCAGTTCCGCTGCCAGGGCTCAGGAACCTGCATCCCACTGTCCTACAAATGCGACCTGGAGGATGACTGTGGGGACAACAGCGATGAAAGTCACTGTGGTGAGTGCCCTCACTCAAACCTCCTTCCCTGTCCCTGTGTGAGGGCACAGTGCTTTGGGGCAGGGTGTTACATGTTTACTGGCTGCTGAGGAATGGCTGCTCCTCCTCTTCCTCCTCTCCCCTGGTCCTGCCGTCATCTGAACTGCATGTGCTTGTTTGCAGAGGCCCATCAGTGTAAAAGTGATGAATTCAGCTGCAGTTCAGGGATGTGCATTCGTCTCTCCTGGATGTGTGATGGTGATAACGACTGCAGGGACTGGTCCGATGAAGCAAACTGCACTGGTAAGCACGTTGATGTGACCAATAACCTTCCTTTGCAAACACTCCTTCCTTGCAGCCTGAGGTGCTATAAATACCAGCTGACATCTTGTGCCTCAGTTTCCCTGCTTGTGAGCTGTGCCACCCAGCCAGGCAGCCTGCAGCTCAGCTTGAGGTGGATCTAAGAGATCCCCTTCAGGCCTCCAAGCTCGTGTGTGCTCACCTCCTGTGGCATTTACCATGACTCAAGCCTACTGGGTTTATAGCATGGCACTGGGGATCTTCGTTGTTAGTATTCCAAGTGCGTGGCTATATAAGGTTTAATTTATAACGGTATCACTTATCTCTCATATGAGTTTCTCCAGGGAGAATTGCTACAGGAAAGGAACCTACTTCAAAAAGTGTATCAGGTTTGTAAAGCCTGAAGTTGGAATTATCTAAGAGAATCACAGTTATTGGAGAAACATTTCATCTGACTTCAACAGCGGCAATTATTGCTCTTATCTCAAATAATTACATTTCACACTGAATACCTAATAGAATATTACTGCCACAAGATTGCAGTATTTTGAAATATCTGCAAGTGCGTGTCACTCGCTAACCTAAAATTCACTATCATGCAATTTAATTAAGTTGAACACTGCTTTTCTGCTCAATAACGACGAGAGCTCTCCTGGATGAAGAGCGGTATTTGTCTCTAAAGCGACAACATAGACTAGGCTTCAACTAAGATACGCCACAGGCAGATACTCTTGTGACAGGAGCCTGAGGAAAGCCAGGGCCCCTCCTCCCTTAGAAACCCGAGGGGAATTGTATTTCTAATTCGGTTTGGCAACACAGAACAGCCTTGCCTGCCTTAATTAAAGGCTGTCTCTGATCTGTCCTGCCCTGCATGGGGGACCACGCCGCTCCGCCAAGGCTTGCTTATGCTGTGATGTTTCTTGCCATCTCTGGCAAGATGCCACCGCTGCCACCTTTTCCCACTCACTCAAAGGACTGAGATCAAAGGGAGATTTCTGGGAGGGCTTGCTAGCCTCCAAAAGCTATCCCCCATGCACAGCAGGAGAAGGAAAGACCACAGTGTGACCCAGGAAATCCTGGAATCACTTGCCAGGGGCCTGACACATACTGCAGCTTAGTGGGGACATGGCAGTGCCCCACACTCAGACCTCCCCCCCTGGCTCTGGTTTCAGCAGTATATCACACATGTGAGGCCTCCAGCTTCCAATGCCACAACGGACACTGCATCCCGCAGCGCTGGGCATGCGATGGTGATGCTGACTGCCAGGATGGCTCCGATGAGGACCCTTCCAACTGCGGTAACATGTGGATGGGATTCTGCAATGGGGAGGGAGGGATTGCTACAAACCCACTGAGATAAACCTGCAGCAAATGCAAGGGGGATGATTCCCATCCCTCCAAAAGCAGGGAGAAGACAACTGGGGCTGTGCTGTGGCTTTTTGTAGCTACTTAAAGGCAGCCTTAAACCATCCCCCCCCCCACCATCATCTACCCAATTCTGCATTTCAGAAAAGAAGTGCAACGGCTTCCAGTGCCCCAACGGCACTTGCATCCCAACCAGCAAACACTGCGATGGCATCAACGACTGCTCTGATGCCTCGGATGAGCAGCACTGTGGTGAGTACCAGAGCTGCGGGGGGCTGGCAGGGTTCTAACAGTGAGAGCTGACAGCCTTCATGGTCTGCCAAAGCCTCTCTCACTGGGAAAAAAACCCTGGTGAGATAATGGGAAAGCCTTAGTTAGCATTCAGGAGCCCCTGGGAAATCAGCTGGTCTGTGAGTATCAGCAAAAGGCCCTGGCAGGGCTGTTGCCCATAGGAAGGATGCGTTGTCAGGAGCTGTATTCAAGGAGGTGACCAAACCCTTCCTGGTGCCCGTGCCAACCTGCCTGCACGCCAGTGCGTTAGCGAGTGAGGAAACTTTGTGTAACTTGCTGAAATCTGGCTGCTGCACTCAGGTCTGCAGATGACAGTGGATGGCATTCCTTCTGCCAAGGACAGCAGAGGTGCCATCCCCTCTCCTCCTCACCTCCCATTTCTCTAGAACCCCTGTGCACCCGCTACATGGATTTTGTGTGCAAGAACCGGCAGCAGTGCTTGTTCCACTCCATGGTGTGTGATGGCATCATCCAGTGTCGGGATGGATCAGATGAAGATGCCAACTATGCTGGCTGCTGTAAGTGTGATATTGTGCATCTTTGCAAAAGGAGGTTGGGTAGAGAATGAAACCAGATGCATGGAGAAGAAAGTGTATCTCCCGGGGTACCAGAAAGCTGCCACATCTCCTAAGAGGTGGCTCTGGTAATGCTCTGCCCATAAATCTGTGATTGTGTCTGACTGTGCTCCTTCCTTCCTCCTCAGTGATTAGCTTCCCTCAAGCCCTTAGTCTTTACAGTAAACTTCTCATGTCTCTCCATGCAGCCCAGGATCCTGAGTTCCACCGGACCTGCGACCAGTTCAGCTTCCAGTGCCAGAATGGTGTGTGCATCAGCCTGGTGTGGAAGTGTGATGGGATGGACGACTGTGGCGATTACTCTGACGAAGCAAACTGTGGTGAGCAGTACCTCAGGGTCTCTTGTCATCATAGCTCCAGCCCCCTTTAAATTTCAGGAGCATTCCTCATGTTTTACATAAGCACTAGTGCATAACCTGGTACAGCTGGCACATCTTTCTTGTGGCTGACTAAGTCATAAGTGACCATATTTACTCCACAGATTCCCAGCCCAAAGCAGACAGGCGGTTTTCAGCCAGACTTAATATTTACACCACTGTTCCCTGGGGAGCTGTACCCAGCCAGATGAAGCTGCTGCATCTTCATTTCAGAGTTGCAGAGTTGCTTCTCCCTTTCTGCCAAGCTCTGTCTGAATTTTACTGGTTCTGAGACCATAGATGGTGTCTGGCCATGAAGCACACAGGCATAATACTGATGACAACAGGCTAGTGAGGGCTGTGAAGAATGGGGATGCTGGGGATGAAGAGAAAGGACTCTGCCCATGCTGCTTAGGCAGATAGATAGTGCGATGCTCTCTGGGTCAGACGTGGCCCAGCCTGAGATGCTTACATGCCTCAACTCTGATGAAGATTAGCGAGATAACACTGGAGCTCACAGGACTCTCCTCTTGTTGTCAGAAAACCCAACAGAGGCCCCAAACTGCTCCCGGTACTACCAGTTCCAGTGTGGCAACGGGCACTGCATCCCCAACCGGTGGAAGTGCGATGAGGAGAATGACTGCGGGGACTGGTCCGATGAGAAGGACTGTGAGGGTAAGGGCACACAGCACTCTGCTCACAGGAGCCCTGGCTGAGGCTGGGCTGTTGCATGCTGAAGGACTACTCTTAGCATCAGCTGCTTTCCCAAAGGGCTGCCTGTGCCAGCTCCCACGGCTCCAAAAATCCCCTATAAATGGCCAAGTGTGCACTCTCGTGCATCTTTTAACTGTCGTTTTGGAAATCCTGATTAGCAGCTGTGTAGATACGATGCAGATGACAGCTGGGCTTGTAAACACCTTGCCTGCTGCCCACTGTCTTCCACTGACAGTGGCCCTCGGTCTGGTGGGAACAGCCCATATGCAGGAGCAAGGATCAGCTCTCCCCGGTGTATTTTCAGGTTCTCCAGTTCATCTCATCACTATATCCATCCCACTAACGTGTTTACCGAACCACTTCCGTTGCAACAGCGGCACCTGCATCATGAACAGCTGGGTCTGTGATGGCTACAAGGACTGCACTGACGGCTCCGATGAGGAAGCTTGTCCTACCTCACGTAAGCTTTTCTCTTCCTCTGTAGGATCGCGTCCCCAAAGACTGTTGGCCTTTTGGTCTCAGATCCTTGCCAGATAACAGGGTTGAATTACAGCAGGTCCCTGCTCAAATGGCAGTCTTAGACTGTGCAGGGACATAGAAAGCAGGGCTGCAGAGCGGGTTTTCCAACTCACGCCTATGCTGAAGGTTAAAAGAGAGGTTTTTCTCACTGTGGTCGTTTCTAACGCTTGCTGAACTCCGAGCTGGTGCAGCACATCTCCTGCAAACCAGTTGCTTTTCCAGCCCTCTGCAGTCAAAAGAGAGGATGGCTTCGGACATCCCAGCACCTGCTAGATGGGAAGAGATTGCCATCTAGTGGAGTCGAGACCTGGAGACAGGTTTTGGTCTTTGGTGGCGGTGGCAGTGGCAGACTGATGGCTTGGATGGTTTCCTCACTGGCTGCTGTGTGCAGGACCTAACGTGACGGCCACCTCCCCGGCGCTGCAGGGACGCTGCAGCAGGTTCGAGTTCGAGTGCCAGCAGCTGCACAAGTGCATTCCCAACTGGAAGCGGTGCGATGGCGTGCGGGATTGCCAGGATGGCACGGATGAGAGGAACTGCCGTAAGTGCGGGGAGGGGACAATGACTCCCTGGCCCTTTCCCTCGGGAACCTCTTTGTGAGGACAGTGGAGCCACTGAGGAATGTTATTGCTGGTGAAATCCTTGCAGTAAATGCGGCATTACAGTAAAAAATACCCAACCAAGCAGAGCTATTCCCATTAGAAATGGTTGTTTTCTGTGGGATAAACTCCAGGTTCTTCTGATGCCATCATGCCAGAAGATGCAGCCAGAATAAGATAGCCCTATGACTGACCTGTACTGCCTGACATACATCCTGCCAGCTTTGAAGCAGCACTGGCACTGGAAAGAGCCCAGTGCTGGTGTGGGAACTTTCCTGCCTTGAGTCCTGAAACCATTCTGCCTCTTTCAGCTACTCAGAGCACTGTGTCGTGCCCTAATGGTTATAAATGTGAGGATGGAGAGACCTGCATTATGTTGACAGAGCGGTGTGATGGATTCCTGGACTGCTCAGACAGCAGTGATGAGAAGAACTGTACCGGTAAGCGACAACCCTCTCCCATTTCCCATGCCCTGCTCTGTGTTAGCACGCAGAGGAGCTCTCCTGATTACATGACCTTTCATTCATAACATCCTAGACACATCTGCCTGCGTTCAGCTGTGCAGCCTGCCTCCTCACCCGTTTATACTCAACTTCCCAGCCAGTTTCTGCACTAGCAATTTGTCTTTTCAGCCACAAGCACAGAAAAACAACTTTAGGATGGGAGCAAAGCTGTCTGTTTTGCATAGTGAAGCAGTGGTCTCTAGCTCTGTCCTCCTCTGCAGGGTGACCCTGGGAAAATGGCAATTTCCCCGCTGCCATCACTGGTCCTCCCACATTGGCCTTTGGTGGCCCTGTGGAGGCACAGGGGATGCAGGCAGCATCCAGCCCTAGGCAGATAACAGCGATCAATTGCTGCCTCTGGACAGCCATGAGGTTGAGCTGCTTTTCTAGTGACCTGCTTGGGGGTATGAGCATAAATCAGGTTATAGTTCTTTAATTAAATATTGATTGGGAGAGGCTGGCAGATTCAGGAGAGGGGGAAGGAGCTGCTGAGATTCATGGCTTGGCTGCTACACCAAGGGGAAGCCATTTCTTTTCCCTTGGATAGCTTATCTCACCGTGCCTGTCTGCAGACCTGCATCCCTGCTGGGTTTCATTTCCAGCTGGTTAGGGAAAATGAAGCAGCAGTTTGGCTCTGCTCCACTTGGTTTCTCTACAGCATGGGGAATGAAGCTGAGCACCCAAGTGGGACCAGGACATGGCATTTGAATGTGGGATCTGACACATGGTCCCTGGAGGGAGAGACAAGGAATGGCCTTAGTGGGAGCAGGGCATGGATTGAGGCCACTTCAGATAAGCACCACCAGTCTCTACCTCTGCCAGCACCAGACTTCACAGCACTGTTATCCCCTAAATGCCTCTCTCAAGGTCAGGTGGTGATTCAGCTGCAGAGCTTGCGTCAAGGCAATCCCAAGACTACTTCCTCAATCACCAGCCTTTGCTTGGGTCCTTCTGAACACGAGATGTGATAAGGAAAACCACACAAAGAAAGACCCTGTGTAGCTCATAGTGACAGCACGGATCCATTGCACAAGCAGATAAGTAGATTGGGCACTTAATCTAATTTTCATTACATCAACATTCATATTTCTTCAAAA
>JBCJKH010047386.1:31553-53383 GCA_039877255.1 Loriculus beryllinus
GGGGGTGGGGGGGGTTGGAAGGTCTTGGAAACCCACAGCAACAAGACCAACAGTGTTTTGAAAGTCCTCAAGCCTGACTGTACCTATCAGGTGAAAGTCCAAGTGCAGTGTCTCAGCCGAGTCTACAACACCAATGACTTCATCACCCTCCGGGCACCGGAAGGATGTAAGTAAACCTGCATGGATTACGCCAGTGACCTGGTGCATGCTGCTTTGCCTTAGAAAATATTTACTGCAGAGGTATCCCCATTACGTACAAAAGGAGTCTTTCCACAGGCCTGGGAATTGTGCTGGACTGGGAAAAGGGCTGTGGGTTCCCAGCATAGAGTCAGCCCTGCACTGAATCACCAGCCTGCCTTCTTTCTTCCCCATGGCTTAGTGATTTAGTATCCCTGGGAAGTTCATCCCTTCTCACAGCGCTGAGCCTGTGGGATTGTTCAGTACCACACACAAGAAGCAAGAGCCTTCTAGCTGCAGATGGAGATCAGGTGAAGGAAAGGATGCAAAAGAGAGCAAAGATCTTAGTGAAATCCTGGATTCACTTTTGTTACAAAAAAAGGCTTCATTGCTCCAGAGGCAAGTGATAGGGATTTGGGACACAACTGCAGGAATAAGACATCTCCCATGAGCCAGAACTGCTTGGCCATCCCCTCTTTGTACCAGACTTTCAGGGAGAGCCTGCTTTTCCCTGTGTGATCTGGAAGCACAACTTTGACAGTCACTAACACCTTGGTTTCTCTCCCTAGTACCTGATGCTCCCTTTAACCTTCAGCTGTCCCTGAATAAAGAAGCTGAGGGTGTGGTGATGAGCTGCTGGAGTCCCCCTGTGAATGCCCATGGCCTCATACGGGAATTCATTGTGAGTCCACGGGGGGATAGGGAAGGCTGCTGGGGGCTCACAGCAGTGTGGGCTGGCCTGTTTGAATGCAGCTATCCCTGCAAAGGAGAGGGGCCAGGAATAAGGCATTTTGTAGAGGCAATCTGCTGAGAGCATCATAGCAAGTTGGGAGAAGAAATGCTGCAGGGCTGTAGGTAGCACTGCAACCCTCAAGTTCATAACTTCATTTCTGCCTCCTTTTCTAAGCTTTCATGCTTCTTTCTATTGACATTTTGACACAGAGGGTCCTGTCACCCTGCAGTGGAACCCTGATCCTTTGTTTTGTTGCTCCTAGGTGGAATACAGCAGGAGTGGGTCCAAGGAGTGGTCATCTCTTAGAACCACAAAGAACTACACTGAGATCAAGAACTTACAGGTCAACACACTGTACACAGTTAGAGTGAGTATTTTTAAGGCTCTGTCTATGCATGCTCTCATTACTTTTCACTACACGGTCTAAGTCCTGCACAGTCAAGTACTTGCTGAAATAGTACGTTGTTAAAACCCTACCCTTTAATGTCAACCCACAATGAGGGCTTGGCATTTGCACTGCTAATACATATAGTTTCAAGGCCTGAATTAAGGCCCTTCATCTGGCCATCCCAGATGGCCAGGCTGTATTATGAAATCTGCACTAATTGTCCATTCCAATGCCACTGCAATTGCACTGGATCTGGGCCATGGACAAATTTGGTCCTTACTATGTGACTAGGAAAAGCAGCAGATCGACCTGTGGGGAATATATGCATGTGGGAGGACCTGGGTAATTATAGACAGAAGTAATAAGAATAGGAAATAAAAATCTGCACAGTGAACCCTGGGAAATACATGCTCTGCCACTGTCCACCCCTTCCTTTGCAGAATGAGCATGGATAGCTCACGGGGAGGTGGGATAAATGTGATTCCACTCCCATGAATCAGTGTTATTCTTACAGTAGGCTGGAGCAAGTCTTTCCTTCCCATATTAATCTATTCCCAAATAAGTCTTTGGAACTAGATTCAGAGCTTGCATGGGCTTTGCCAGTGTGATTCTTTGGACCGATAGAGTCCAAAGCTCCTTATCTTGCTGGACTTCTCGTAAAGATCTCATAAGAGAACAGTTATCTGCAAAGAGGACGTACCTCCCTCCTCTTAGATACCTTTAATTGACTTAAAGTAGTCTGCTTTATCTCTAATACCCACTTTATTGCCAAGTAATTAAGCTATTGTTTGCTTCAAAGTCCTTTTCCCATGAGCTCTACCATGTCCATAACCTTGCTTTAACCTCATTCTCCTTTTACATTATACAATGTCAGCATTATACATTTGTTCATATTAACCAGCCCTCTTATTTGAAAAGGTTGCTGCGGTAACTAGTCGTGGAGTGGGAAACTGGAGTGATTCCAAATCTATAACCACCATAAAAGGCAAAGGTAAATGTTGTTGTTTCAATTGACTTGGATAAAATAACAAAAAGACAGAAGCTAAGAATGAGGTGTTAGCATCAGCATACCACTACCAGCATAATCCACCCCCCCCTTGTCCTCTATTCTTCCCTATGGAACATCTTACACTATTTATTACTTTGCTATGCCAGACTGAACAGGTCTCTGACTCTCCCTCTGAACTCTGTGGCATGTAGGATGGACGTACTGCCCTGGAAGTGGGCAAGAAGCCTATCCAGAAGGTGCCTCTCTCTCCTAGACTGCATATGGATTCCCTCTGGCTTATGTAGGCTAGATCCTACTTTCCGATAGGCAAGACACATTACCACCATCTCCTTTTGAAAGGATGCTTGCTCATTCTTCTCTCTCTTAGGTTATGATTATGATGGTTTCTGCATCTCATGTAGGTTAGACCACTGAAAGGCCACTAAAGCTCCCAGCAACTACCACAACATTACAGTCTGACAGTAGATAAATTCAATCACAGTCAATTTCCCTCCAAACTGTTTTTAGAAAAGCCTTTTCAAATCGTTTGTATTCATGCCAAGTTTTATCTCCCAAACCTGCATTCTGATGTCAAAATCATCTGTTAATTTGTTAGATAAAAGTATACCCTCACTCTTGACAAAGGAAGGAAAGGAAACACCATGCTATTAAAACTGCAGGATTCAGATAAAAAACAGAGGTAGAAAGAACTGTAACAATTTTCACTTCTGGCTTTGCACCAGTGTTTAGCAACTGTCCCCACCAACACCTCCTCACCTCCCTCAGAAGGTCAAAAGCTGTTAACTCTGATATGAGCTTGTCCCACTGAGTTCAGAAGTAAAATACCTGAGCCCAAATCTCTCTGCTTCCAGCCTGTTCTGAGTGAGGCACAGATAAGGCAGACTGTGGGTGGTTGATAGAAAATGATGCAAGTACAGCCTGACAGTGTCTTCTCTGAGGGGTGTATGGCTTACAAGCAAGGTTGGGGCTGGAAGGATGGGAGATTCCTGGTCTGGGAGCTGGTTGTCATAATTAAAGCCTGTACTTTACCTCTTAATAAGTATTTGTATTGTCTTGTGTTTCTCTTTGCTTCCAGTCATTCCTCCTCCAGTCATACACATTGAGAGCTACAGTGAAGACTCCATAAGCTTCAGCCTAAAAATGACTACTAATATCAAGGTAAAATTTTCACCTCTACTTCTGAAAGAAAGGCATGTGTTGAATAAATGGTAAATACTGGATGGGATAAGCTGTCACTATGTAAGTGTTGGAATTACTTATTTCATGCTACATCATTTCTTACTACTCATAAACTGCCCCAGCTCTTAATTAGGATGCAAAATACAATGCAGAGACTTTCAGCAGTGACTCTTTCCCTGTATGCAAATCAGATGAACTGAGAGTTCCTGTTTTGTGTGTCCTTGCTGCTTGACAGGTCAGTGGTTACGTTGTGAACATCTACTGGACATTTGATACACACAGGCAGGAAAAAAGGACTCTGATCATAGAAGGAGAAAAGTCCACCCAAAAAGGTAAATTCTGTGCTAAATATAAAATTCTGCTTTAGTCAACAGGAAAGGGAAGGTTTTATGGAAGAATGTGTTCTGGTTTTGCAACTAGTAGTTTCTGTTTAGTATAGAGTACATCTAGAAAGGACAAACTGGCAAATCTCTAGCCTCTCTTGTCAGGACTTGGATTCAAGCAGATTTGGGATTTATCCCCCAGAGCTGCACTAGCCTTTTCTCAACACATTTTGTTTATGGCTCCTTATCTGCTCTGCAAAAGGTCAACAATTTCTTGGGCTTGTGTACATGCCCATATTAATGAGATTGCTGGTTTGGAGTCTACAACCTAGGTACAGGCAAGCATCCTGATACATGAAAGCATCTCTATAGAGAAAAGCACTGGCTAGCTTAGATACCTGAGTCCCATAGGCTTCTGAGTAAAGGAAATGACTCAAAACTAGTGAAAACACAAACCAAGGGAGGCAGGCTCCTGACCAAGCCTATTTGATGATGCTGACCCTTTCCTAGTGTTCTCACCTGGCCATCGTAGTACTTTGCCTCACCTAATAGTGCATGTTTCTCTTCTTGCTCAGTGGCAAATTTGACAGCACATACCCCCTATGAAATTTCTGCTTGGGCTAAGACGGAGCTGGGTGACAGCCCTCTGTCTTTTGTACATGTCATGACCAGTGGGACAAGACCTGCATCACCAAGTCTCAAGGCCAAGGCCATCAATCAGACTGCAGTGGAGTGCAGCTGGACCGGACCGAGGAATGTCGTAAGGCACCAACTCTTTTCTCCCCCACCTAGGAGGAGGTCTAGATCAAAACACAAGCAAAATCTAAAATCAGGATTATGTGTTGGAATAGAATTCCAAAGCCCTGAAAATTTATGCTCTAAAAAAAATAGGAAAAGCACCTGATGCCCTTAAACAGAAGCACAGAAAGCTTCTTATTGTCTGTTTGTTCAGCCACTGATGCAGTGAAGTGGCTGAAAGGCAGATAGCATGATGCTCCAGTGGTCTTTCAATTAACTGCTGTGTTGTCAGAGATGAGCCCCAGATTTTAGGGTGGAGAGCACACAGACAGACTGAGCTTGAACTTGGGCAATAGAGTGCCCAAACAAAAAAGGGTCTTTTCTTCATGTCCCTAAAAAGTGACAGCCAGTAAGTTTGAGTGGATGCCCTGGGCCATACCAAACTGTATTGTCCCTGTTGTGCTTCTTTCTTCACAGGTCTATGGCATCTTCTATGCTACATCCTTCCTAGAACTGTACAGAAGCCCTCACAACACCACCACAACCTCACACAACATCACTGTGCTCGTGCAGCGGGACGAGCAGTATCTGTTTCTGGTAGACTCCTTTCCTGTTCCCAACTCCTGCCCGCACTGTGGGCTGTAGCTTGCTCCTAAAGCTTAAAGGCACAGTATTAACCACTGTGTCATCCCTTCAAGGTCCGTGTGATGTCTCCTTACCAAGGGCCACCTTCTGACTACGTTGTGGTGAAGATGATCCCTGACAACCGGCTTCCCCCTCGACACCTCCACTCAGTGCACACTGGAAAGACATTTGCGGTCATTAAGTGGGAATCTCCCTATGATTCACCCGACCAGGACATGGTAATACCTCACAGCACCTTCTCCTGTTCCTTTGCATGCAAAACCTTGACTCAAAGACAGATTCCTGCCCTACTGCTGATGGAGAACTGAGTGTGAGATAGGTTTATACTCTGCTCAGATAGTCATCACCACGATGCTGACACCTCAAAGACCTGCGTTTCCCCTCTTCACATTACAGGTCTATAACATTCATGCTGCATTTAAAAGGAGTCAGGTCTGGGATAGCTGTTACTGAGTCTGAAAGCAAACTTGGGCATGTGCTGAAACACCTTTCTAGCTGTCAGCTTTGCCCTGGAGTCCATTCTGGCCAGTGCCTGAGCCCAGCACACAGGTCAGGCATTGGGCCAGGCATGCTGTGGGCTCTGCCTCCTGCTCCAGCCCTAACAAAGCCCGGTTCTGTTCTCTGCCATGCTGGCATACAGTCAGGTCTCGCTCCACTGAAGGGGAGTCATTTTCTCAGCAAGCTTCCCACTCTCATTCTGGTCCAGAGACTTTAACAGCAAAGGTTGAGAGGTATAAATCTTCCTGGCAAAACGGGAAACTTTGGCAGGGCAGGAGGTTGTGTTGCATCCTTTCGCTCATTAAGAAATACAACCTGAGGTTTTCCTCCTGCCCTTCTCTGTTCCAGTAAGAGTTTTCTGTATCTGTGAACACTGATCTCAGGCAGTAAGTCAAGCAAAAGGCTTGAAATCTTACTTTCCATGCTTTCTGTGCAGCACAGGCATGGTTTAATGCATGTTTTGCCCCCCCTGCCTGATGTCCTATCATTGTATGAGGTTACAAGCAAGTCTGTAGCAAATTAAGACCTTTCACTGTGTGCCTTTCCTCCCCCTCCAGTTATATGCTGTGGCAGTTAAAGACTTAGTAAGAAAAACAGATAAAATCTACAAAGTGAAAACCCGGAACAGTACAGTGGAGTACACCATTAAGAAACTTGAACCAGGAGGCAAATACCATGTGATTGTTCAACTGGGAAACATGAGCAAGGAATCCAGCATGAAGATCAACACAGGTAAAGAGTACTGCTGGGTGGGTGCCAGGGCGAGTCCTTGCAGCGCGGTCCATAGAGAGAACACAGCGCCTGTCCTGCACACCATCCACCCCACCCCTGTGCTGGTTGGGGGCTGCAGGAGTGTTTCTGCATTGCTTAATCCTCTCCCACAGCCAAAGCCCACTTCTGAGAGGCCTCCCTGCAGCTCCCAGGGAAGGCAGTTAAACCCCTGAACAGCAGGAGCAGAGAGGAAGCCTCTCAGACAATGCATGAGGAATTATATTCCTGCTGGATGGAGATAGGAAAGACACCTGTTTGGCTGGCTATGGAGACAGCATGAAGTACCATTACAGTCCTTCCATAAAACCCACTGAAAGCCTCCTTCCAGATTACACACCACAGCATCCTCTCTCCCAGTACAGCCCTTTTCTAAGCAGAGTATTGTGCTGAGCCCTAAAAGATGCTAAGTTTTAGGAGTGACACCACTGCTGTGTCTCAGCCAAAAGCTGAGTGTCATCACTGCCATTTTTCCTCTGCAGTTCCACTGTCTGCACCTGATGCCTTAAAAATTATAACAGAAAAGGACCATATTTTGCTCTTTTGGAAGAGTTTGGCATTAAAGGAAAGTAATTTCAATGAAAGCCGGGTAAGTTGTGATATATCTCTTGTCCTACAGGCAGTGTTTCAGAAACAGTGCAGAGTCCCTCCAAGGCTCCTTTCACAGACTCTATAATACACCAACCCACTCTGATCCTCCGAGTGTCTTTGATGAGCTCTCTAGATAGAGCTCGCATCAATTCCTATCACAATTAAGGAGCTAAAGCTGAGAGATCCAATCGGTCACCTTTTAAGAGTATAATTATCCCCTTGGAAAAGTCAACTGTCACACACATGGAAGGACCAGGAATAGGATACTGCCCAGCCGAGCTGAGAAGCACATCGTACCTGAGAATTGTCATTATTGAGAGTTTGATAGCAAATCTGTGGCATGTTCTCCATCAGCAAACAAGGCATCACCTTCACTGGACCCTGTCTTTTGGGTGGTCTTGGGTAGATACTAAGAACAGAGTGAACCAGACAGATCAAAGTGTTTTTTCCACCCTTAGCTGGCCAAACTGAATGCAGACTGACAGGCATGGACAGAGACTCTCTCAGCTGATAGCATCAAAGCTAGCTACAGAAGGAAAAACAAGCATCAAAGCCCTAATAGGAAGGGCTAACCTGACCTCTGCAGCTGAGTAATATGGGGTATGTATCTTTGTTTTCACAACTCTCAGGGTTACGAGATTCACATGTTTGACAGCTTGATGAACATCACAGCTTATCTCGGGAACACCACAGAAAACTTCTTCAAAGTTTCCAACCTGAAGATAGGTCACAACTATTCCTTCACCGTTCAGGCCAGGTGCCTGTACAGCGGGCAGATGTGTGGTGAACCAGCCACGCTTCTCTATGATGAACTAGGAACTGGTAAGTCCCTGTCATTTTCCCCATCCTCCTTAACAAAGAGCAATGAAAGCCTCACAAGCTCACCAGAGAAATGTGCTATCAGTTGCAAATAGCACTTCTCTCCCTCCCTCGTCATAGATGAGGACTCCTCTGCAGCAAAAGCCGATAGGTCCACAGATGTGGCTGCCATCGTGGTACCAGTGCTGTTCCTGCTGCTGGTGACCCTCGGGATTGGCTTCGTGGTGCTGTACATGAGGCACAGACGGCTGCAGAACAGCTTCACCGCCTTTGCAAACAGCCACTACAGCTCCCGCCTGGGCTCGGCCATATTCTTCTCAGGAGATGATTTAGGTACGTAAGGCCTTGGTTTCGTGCAATGGCATTTCAGGATACCGTGAAATCAGTGCAAGAGCTAACTTCTCTGTCATGCTTTAGGACGCCTTTGGCATAAATATCTCTATAGATTTGATTTTGTCCTATGAGTACAAAGCCCAGGATGGATGTTTGTAACAAGTTCAGTTAAACCACTCCCTCTAATGCAAATCTGAATATAACAGATATAAAAACCAAGTAAGAGCATGAATAAGGCCACAATCTATTGGTTTTGAGGGCCATTTTAGTAGCCTGGTTAGTCATGCCCTGTGACATGCTGAGAGCAGCATAACAGCACTCTGGGTTTGTTTTTCAGGAGATGAGGATGACGAAGCCCCAATGATAACTGGATTTTCAGATGATGTCCCCATGGTCATCGCGTGAAGCGCGTTTCTGACTGTAAAAACCAAATGGTGTAAATATTTTATTTGATAAAAATAGTTGATGGTTTATTTTAAAAATGCACTTTGAGTTGCAATATGTTATTTTTATATGGGCCAAAAAAGAAAAGAAACTTAAAAATACACTTTGTAGTAATCAACTGTGAATTGCAGACTAGGTCAATTGAATAACAAATTGCTTTGATTTAACATTAATTTAGTCTTACAAGGCTATGCTTGCTGGGCATGCTTTTAAGTCTGTGAGATATTTTCTGTTGACTAAATTGGCTACTCATTTTATTTTTCTAAGACAAGAATAAATTTATTTAAACATAAAATTCAGGAGATTATATATGTAGAGAGAGAGAAGTAATATAGTCCCTGAAGGTTCTGGTTTTACTTTAAAAAAATCCTTTGGACTTTGTTTTATATGGAAGTATTTTTTGTTGTGTTAATTTATTGGGAAATCTGCCTGAGAACAGATTTCCAAAGTCGTCAGACATTGTACACGTTATTGTGTAGAACATGTGCCACTTATCTTGCAAGGCAGTTGTATCCTGGTACCCCCATCATTGCTCTTGCATTGAGAATAAAAATCCTTATTTTTACATTTTCCCCCCTTACTGAAAGATCCAATCTTTCAGCAATCTCAGAGCCCAATCAAGATTCTGCAGCGCATACTTTATGTATGAGCTTAGTTTCTTGCTGCCATACCTATAAGCCAAAAGCATCCCTTCCAATCACTGCCCATCGTGCATGGCCTAATTCATCTGTACTTTACATCAATAATGTCACTGAAAAAGATTTGCCACGACCAGAAGTTAAACCACATTTCCCAGGTAATCAGGACACCTTTCCTATGTGGAGCTTCTCCAAGATGCTAATATGTTGGTGGGACAGAAGAGGGAGCCTCTACTGTACACAACTGGGAAACAGCTTCGCATACACGTTTTCCACAGGCACACAGAGCAGCCAATACTAAACATCTGAATTCATTTGGTTTAGAGCAGGGATTCGATCCTCCTCCATTAGCATTCCTAAAAGCAGCTGTGGTTATACCTTCAAGTACCTTACAAATAACATACAGACGCATATGTATTATTTTCCCATCGCTAGTCATCTCACGTTTCCAGTAGACATAATACTGGCTACAGAGCTAAGCAGTAGAAATATCTGGTTACCACTATCGAGCTTTTCTTTGTGATAGCAAAATGTGAACCGCCCCACGAATCCAGCTATTGCCAACCCAAGAGCATCGACACAAGCGGATGTTCCCAGGTCACACCTGTCCATGCTCTATATATGCAAACCTTTACACCCATGAAATACAGCACACTGTCTTGTCACACTGTTTTCTTTGTTGAAACCCAAAGTATTTTTGCTGTGTAGATTAAGTTATAATTGCAGTCTTCCTACAGACGAAATGAGAGAGGCCACCTATGTTTTGATATGCAACTGATCCATTTAATTTCACATACAGAAGATGTGTAAGAAGTCAAAGTTCTGTATGGTTTGATACTCTATAGAAATACTAACTCTATTTTCAATTACTCATATTACCATTTCCAGTGACAGGGTTTTTTCCCCCCAAAGCTGGGACCAAACTATAATGGATTTTTATAAGTAACAGCAAGCTTGCAGAGTTACAATATTTTTACCTTGTTAGTGGGTCAGGTGCTGAGTAAATCAACCCAGCATGTATAGCTCAATTTGCCTAGAATTACAGCTAAGAAGACCAGAATCTGACCCAGACACTAAATTATTTTAAAGATATAAACCAGATTTGATGCAAGGGACAAAAAAAAAAAAAGCCTAAAAGCAGAGCTAGAGTACCGAACTCCTTCCTTACAAAGCAAATACATCTGGCACAGGTAACTGTAACTACAGTATAGTATCCCAGAAGCTGGTACATCTCTGGTGAGATTTACTATTGGTTAACTACTGTTCCTTTACTCCCCCAGGGTAAATCCTGCTCCAGTAAGGGGAGTAGAATTTAGCACATCTCTGTCTGGCAGACAGACGCCAAGGGGAACCCTTGTAACCACTTTGTATTCCACAGAAATCCTGTTGCTGGATGCTTTCAAGCATCAGCTGGGGGACAGGTCACTTCTGGCCACTCTGAAAGGTTTCTTTGTACCCATGGTTCAGCAACACTCGTACAGAGCTCAGTCTGTTGCCAGCAAAGCATTTTGATGTAATACTCAAAAGCAAGACCTGTGCCTCACTTTCCTCTGTTACACAGGGATTTGGGGGGCACTGCAGCAGCCAGGCATTGTGTCAAGCCAGATGCACCTTACGTGGACAGTGCTGTAATGCAGAGGCATTCCCTACCCTCCAAGACTTTCCCTTCAGTGCAAAAATCACCGCTGTGCTCTCAGCAAAGCGACTTCACAGGGCTAGTGTGTTTTATATATATATATATAAATAGAGAAGTCTGAGCCCCAGGTGGGGAATGAGCTAGATAGATGCAGTTCTGGGTAAATTTATTTTTATGAACTTTTGAAGCACGGAATCTTGTTCACAGAGACAATATAGGGGGTGGGAGGGTGCTGGTGTGAACACAGGATGTGGATGTGGATGCACATTTTGTTCTGGTTTTGTTTCAGTAGCCTTATGCAAAGTGACATAACATATTATCCTAACTTTTGGGAAGTGATTTGGGTTTACCTCATAGGGACCCAGTGAAATGCTTATATCCATGAGGAAAAAAAAAGGAGTATGGGAAGTACTCTGGTTAGAAGGAACTTGTTCCAGTTAATTTGTCTTTGCATCCATTTCGCTGCAGCTGTCCCCTGGTACTCTAAAGTCCATTTGAACTAAAGACTAAGGTTGAACACTAAGATGTGGTGGGGTTTTGGACTGTGAGGTGTGTTTTGCTTTTTTCCCCCCCAAACCTTTGGCAAAGGTTTTGTACACATGGGGGGGGGGGGGTGAAGAGTTTGGTTTTTACAAGAAAGATGAGGAGGTGCCATTTTCTATGCTCGAGACCTGAACACCTATTGAAGGTCAAAAAAGCTGATAAATGTGATTTATTGGCCTCAGTTAATCACATCCCTCCTTTGTCTGTCATCTGCTTCCTCCTATGTAAAATGGCCCCAGCTGCAGCAGTGCATTCACAGGCCACCACCTCCATGGAGCACTCACTCCAGGCACCCACAGGAGCAGTTCCTCTGCTGCTCAGCCATCAGGTAAACCCTTGGAGGATTTCAGAGGGGTGAAGCCTGTCGTGTTGACCGCAAAGGAAAAGCGTGCACACAGATACTCAATCTGCAGAACAGCTGGTGTGCTGCAAGTTCACACCTCGGCTATCCCTGCCATAGCTTGTTCCATGTGCTCCTACCTTGACACAGGCACTAGTGGGAGACAGCTTCAGTCCAGAGAGAAACACTATTTTCCTTGGACAAAGATCAAGTTACATATAGATGTGTAGGAGTGAAAAGGGGAGGAGAGAGCATAGGAGTGTGAGGGAGCAATGCAGGCTACTACCATCCACACCATCATCTCTGGGTTTCATGACCAAAGCACCTTGTTGGTCCCAAAATGGCATTGCTTCCTGCTGGTTTCTAGAGACTCAGGGACTGGAAAGCTCCTCTCTAGGCAGAGAGCGATCTGCCTTCCTAGAGTCACCCAAAGCAGCCCCAAACTCACATTAGCCACCAAGGAAACCTCCCCTGAGCCAGCGACTCCCACCAAGCAGCACACCACTGGGATCTGCGTGCTTGAAATCTCTTTGTAGGAGTAGTATTTAATGACAAACTTCAATGATTTGCTGGTGGAAACACAAAACTGTGTTCAGGAAAGACCAAAATAACATTTTCCAAAACAACTTTCAAGTCTCCTTCAAATGGACTTCAGAAGGGAAATGGTGCAATTGACTTAGTTACTCTTGGCTCTAGAGAGCATCTCCATTATTGGAAGTAGCTGTAACATCTATAATTAATCCTTCAAAACGTGCAGCAGTCTACAAGCAGCCAGTCTCTAATGAGTTTTTTAGAGGTAGTGTCAACTTCTAATCTGGTTCCTTAAGTGAAGTTTAATGCTATACCATTTAAATTGCTTCTGTGTCTCTTTTTTTCTTTCTCCATTCGTTGATTTCTGCTATGTGTTATTGCACAATTTTGAAGGAATTTTTGTCTGTCAAGGGTTTTTTTCCCCCCCACTTAATGATAATAATAAAAATGGACTGGGTAAACAAAACTGTTTCTGGGTTATTATCTAGTCTCTGTGTGTCTAGTGCAAGAAAAAGGCCATGGTGTGTAACCTAACAGGATGAGCTGAAACAGGAAAATGGAGCTTTCTGCAGAAGAAGCAGCAGAGTCCTACTAAAAAGGTTCCAGTAACGTTCATAATGTAATCACGTATCTGGCTGGTTCTCAGTCGATTCCCTCAAGGTCAGCACCAGTCAGGAAGCAACACCCTCAGATACAGGACAACATCTGAGCCTTTCCAAGCTTCACCTCCTTGTTTGCAGAACAGCATCTCCAGTGCTAAACCCACATCCCACACAATTTCCCTGGTGAAAATCCATTTCCACAAGGCCACGTGATGTGTTCGCACTGTTTGGTTGTTGCTGTTTGAAAACCTGTGTATGTAACTACACCTGACACACGCAAGCATCTGAAAGCAAGCAGAATTACTACTGCAGAGAGAGGTAATGAGCAGGCAGCAGTCTCTTCACACTACCTCGGTTTTTAGCCTGCATAATTAGAAAGGCAACATGTGAGCTGGTGGACATAATTGAGGCATGCAAGCATCTTAAGTGTTGCACTTCATTAATGTTTAGCTTAAGGCAACATTAACAAACAGTCATTCCTTCCTTCTCATTGCCCCCTTCTTCTTGAATGAAGCTGACTTTTCCTATTGTTGCTGAAATAGATTGCTTCCCCCCAGGAGGTACAAGAAGTTACACCTCATTCCCATGCACCTATTTTCAAGTAGTTAGCGTGACTCAAGCTTCATTGCTAAGTGTCACTGAGAAAACCTTGACAGAGTAAAAGCTCAACAGAGATCTGTTCATGCCTCACCTCCTTACAAAACCTGCAGATTTTTATGGATAGGGAAGACTTCCCTCCCCCCCCCATTCCTTTACTGACTGCCATTTATCAAGTTACTTCATGATGAACTGAAGAAACACTGCCCTCAGAGTCTGAGCATCCAGCCTCTCCTGCCCGCAGTACCAATTAAACCTTTCCCTGGGCTGCCAGTGGATTCTTTATACCAAGACCCCACTGGCCCTCACCCTTTGGAACTCTTCCTGAAGAGCAGCACAGAATTCCAGGTGCAGACTAAACCCACCTGCCCCGGAAGTCTGCATTGGATTTTTTTTCCCTGGCTCTTTTCTTTGTATCAACTCCCTTCTTCTTGTTTCTATGACCTTTCCTTATTATCTAGCATCTGAACAGGCTCTTGAAAGATGCAAGAGTTTCTTGTAGAGTCTCCATAGTACCCACGCAAGTAGCTACACCTGCTCTTAAACACTTTAGGTCATCTTATTAGGCAATGACTCCTAACAAATAATGGTGTCTTACATATCACTGAGCACATTGCAGTTCCCAAAGAAACCTCCCAGCTTTATGCATTATGTGACTTCATGTTCTCTTTGAGACCCCAGTTGTCATTTGGTTTACCACTGAACCTTAGCATGCCACAGGAAGCATCCAGCTTTGGTATTATTTCTATTATCGTTATGTTTTACTTGACTTCAGTTATTAAACTGTTCTTATCTCAAAATACACGAGATGCAAGTGAGCATTCCCACTGCAAAACGTATTCCCCACTATGAAACACGTAAGAACCCATCAAGGAGGAAGATTCCAACCGCCAGAGCAGTTTCAGTTGGAGCACATGGCACAAATCCAGCCTGGAGGCCCAGATCCAGGCTCCCTTCACTCTGCTGCTCCTGAAACTACATCTTTCTTTCCCACAAATAACATCAGGGACTGCTTCCAATGCACAGCCTGCAACCACAAAGAGGGGGAGGATGCAGATACGCTGATTTAGGACTTAGGGAGCTGCCTGCAGGCGAGGAAGCCAGGTTGGAAATACAGCAAGGCTGAAACTGCAAAAGCCCTTCCCAGCATGGGTTAAGCATTTCAATGCTCTGATCTTGAGAGAGAGCAGCTGAAGTTCTGGCTCGCTGCTCCTCTTTTGAGTAAGCAACCCGAGATCCTGGTGCCAGACTCCTGAACGTTTGTGTTTAGCCTTTCTCGGCAGGAAAGATGAAATAACTGAGGCTATTTCACAGCAGAACTCAAGCTGGAATTTGGGATGGAGGAGCCAAGAGCTCTCAGATAGCCCAGCCCCTGCTTGAAGGAGGGAAAAGAGGGTCTGTGGGAAGGAAAGATTCATGCTAACCGGCAACATCTTGGCTCCTGCCTCAAACCTCTCAACCTGCCAAATGTGGGATGCAAGAAAAATGGTAGTCCAGGTCTCTTCCAGGATGTGTGGTTTATTTCTTTCCTCTAAATTATAGGCATTCAGAAGCCCACATCCCCCAGATTCTCATAGCTAGGCTCACATGATGCCCAGGAGACGTGCAGTCCCCGGGCTTTGCAGAGCAAAGCAGGGTGAGGACCAGACCTCATACTGGGCAGGAGAACCTGTGTGGGGTTGAGCTGGAAAAAATCCCATGGTTTTGGGGAATGATGGAGGGTGATGAAAAAGGAACTAGACAGACACATGTGAAGGAAGCCTGGGAAGACAGTGAATGGGGGTGGTGAGCTCAATAGAGTTAATGAAATACATCCTGTAGCTGGTTACAACCTGACACTGACTGTAGAGGAGGGGAGTGTATTTTAGGGATGGAGGATCTGAGGTAGAGATGGATAAGATGGAGCATTCACATCACCAAGCCCCACACCTCCAGGGTGGATTGGTCAAACCAGAAGGCTTATTTTCCCTGGAGCTTTCTGTAGCTGGTGGAGGGAAGCAGATGCCCTCCAAGGAGGAATTCAGAACCTGGATAAGCCATTCTCCATCTTTTCTCATCATTCTCCATCTTTCTCATTCCCTTCCCACTGTGACAATGGTAACCTGAACCCTTTGCATTTTCCTAAGATCCCAAAGGGCAATGGTAAGATGATAAAGCAGAGGCCAGAGGTTTCTCTATGTAGCATCAGCAGGATTCAGCCTTGCCCAAGGTAAGAAGGTCACTCCAGGTCTCCTCTACAACCAGTGCTGAGACACAGCAGTTCAGAGAGTGCTTCCCCTTGTCTTAAAAATAGGTCAGATACTCTTTGCTATAAAGGGAAATCAAGGTGACTACCTCACACTGAGGCTTGTGATTGTAAAACACTACAGCCTACGTGAAACGAATCCAAAACCCCATAAATTGAGGTTAGAACATCTCTTGGCTGGATGCAGCCCCTTTCTGCTCCTGCAGCACACGTGCTGCCTTCAGAGCTCTGGAGGCTGGAGAAGAGATCTCACCAAGTATCTCTGCTTCTTTAGCAGCCGTTCCCAAGCAGCTTTCCAGCGGAGAGCAACTTGGCAGGCCCTCTCCTAACACCCTCCATGCTCCCCCTTTGAGGGCTGCTGGCCCAGCATTGGGGTTAGGCTGGCTTTCTGAAATTACACAGCTTTCCTTTCCCTCTGCCATGGCTTTCTTGAGATCCCTCAGAAAGCCAGAAACAGAAGCCCAGGGGCCAATTCCCAGCTGCATGTTCCATCACAAGCCCAGCTTCATTTTCAATCCAGTTCCACTTTGCAGTAGCTATATGTAATTCATGGCCAACATATCTCTGTACCCAGGAAATTACCATGGCGGACTCGGAGCTGGTAAAGACAATAGCATGTTTGGCTCATTCACTTGGATCAGCACCATTTCAAATGTACTTTTCCTCCTCAACTTATTTAACCTCGCAACCAAGAGCCACAAGGATGATGAGCTATTTGTTTCAAGACCAGATCTCCTGGGAGAACGGGCACAAAGAATAGAAAGCAGCCTGGAGAGATGGAAGAGAGAAAGGGATTCGAATGCATCGCCCTTGGAGACCATGCCAACGACCTGCTAGAGTCCAGCCATCATAAATAAATAGACTCCGTTTATTGTCTAGCCAGGCCGGCAAGCACGGTAATGCTTGAGCCAGTTCCAGCGGGTGGGGTGACCGAGCAGCACCGCGCTTTCGAGCTGCTCTTTCTGAGACAAAACAGATGTCGGTCACCGAGCACCGGGTTTTGTCGCGTGATTTGCGATGCAGCCACTCGCGTGCAATTGATGAGGGGCTTTGTTAAGGGCCCCCCAAATCGGAGCCAAAAAGGACTTCTTCCGTGGCGGTGAATCCTTAAGCGAGAGGCAACAATGCAAACCGAGCGCGGCTCGAAACCTGCGGCAATGAAAGCACCATGTTCCAGCCCCTCTGTAACAGACCCACCAGATGCTCCGTGGTGGCTAGAGCGAAGCCCAAGCCAAACCCCACTATGCTCATGTAAAAGGTTGAGTGGGGTGTGCGGAGCTGTGAACCCTCTCCATCCATCCCTGATTCACCCTTTAACCTGTTTTGTGGCTGATTCAGTCCAAATCGAGGTTTTCCCAGCTGGCCCTACTGCCATCCATGTGCAGTAGATGGCAGCAGAAGCTTTAGTCACCGGCCACCAAACTCACTGGGATCCTTCCTCCCCCCGTCCTTTTCTTTTTTTCACTTTTTACTTTTGGTGGCCTCAAAAATTATTAGTTCCAGATGAGCTCCTGCCATTGTAATAGTCCATTTAACCCGATCCACTCTGAGCAGAGTCAGTGCAAGTTCAAATGCAGCATTTTCACATGTAAACTATACATCAGAGACATATTTCTGCGCGGCTTTGGGCATTCCTTGTGCAGCCAAAAAAGGGGAAACGCAGAAGGTTAAACCTCACATACACACACACGCACGGCCCCGGCCATAGGCAACAATGGCACTTTGTCAAGCAAGCGCTGCCAGAGCGGAGCTGAACTTATGAATTGAACGAGGAACCTCAGGACTGCTTCTCCCTTTGAAGATTAGCACTAATAAGCCAAACCAGTGGGTATTTTGTTTTATAAGGAAAGAGCATTTCAAGTCACGTACACTGCTATTGTTGGACACAAAACATGCACTGTCTCTGCCTGCGGTGACTCTAGTAACTGCTCCACGCTTGTCTTTTGCTGGGATTACCTTTATTTTTATACTATATTAAATTTACCTCCCACCATCTCTCAGGCCTATTAAAACTGGCAACGTTTCTCATGGCTAATTACACACACACATATATATTTTAAAACCCTATTTGTACTATTATCATATTCAAATCTTGCGCCTTATGTGGATTATGTATTCAGAAATAATAACCAAAACTACCAGATTTCCCTCCCACTGGAATAATAAGCACATCCTATATAAACAAGTTACGTAGAAGAGGTACATGAAATGATTTGTTTCTGGTAAATGAAGACAGCTCTAGCACAACACATGGAAAATTTCATGTTGTTTGCTTTTATAATTCACTGTACACACAGCTTTTAATCTGAGGATCTCGGAGCACTCTGCACAGTTTAATTAAGCCCCACAACTGCCATGTTGGGGAAGTATATTAAGTGTTGTTATGCTGATTCTTTACAGATGGGGAGACTCAGGGACTGAGCTGTGCACGCCAAACTCCCCTCTCCCCATTCAGGGTCGGTCCTTAAAGCTCTTCCATGTGGCCTGCCCAATGACAGCCAGAGAAAACATATGAGCTTAAAACTCCAACCAAGAAAACCCTGCCTTCATGGAACACTGAGCCTTCCAATGACATGTTGTACCTGCAAAACTTCTGACTGCACTCCCACTCCATCAGTGCTGGTGGAAACCTGTGCTTCTGTCATGCAGATCAGCACGGGGCTCTGCGCTGAGCTTTCTTGAATAACCCTCTCACCAGCAATGGGTTAAACCCTAGACCTATGTATCGACATGACCTCAATATCAGGTCAGGAGCCAGACCCTGTCCCAGACTTAAACCTGCTGGGCCCCAGAGCCGCTGTTTCACTGCAGAGCTGGGAAGAAGAAAATCCCAGCATCTTGGCTTCCAAACCCCCATTTTTCCACGGTATTCTCTCTTGCGGGATCTGTATGGCAACCACTCGCGCTGTCAAAGCCACAGGACAAATGAATGGGAATTCACCCTGCCAGTGATATCCATCATGAGACACCACTCTTTACAGGGGAGGGGCACGCTCAGCCCTAACCAGCTGCACATGTACAGCGTCTGCCTCTTCCAGCCCCTCAGCTCGGGGATTAAACAGTTGCTAAACCTTGGGAGTGAATCGCGCTCCCAGCGAGTGGCCCCGGGCTACTGAGCACAGCAGCAGCCAAGCCACCCTGTGCTGCTGGCTTTCACCCTCACACCTCATCCACCTGAGGCCACTGACTTCCTCGATGGCCTTGGGAACAGGCGAGCAACCAGCTTTGGCCAGGGTATGAATAGGTACTGAGGTACTTCAGCTTTCCCAATATTGTTTTAGCTTTGGCTGCACAGCAGATCTTCTTTCCTTGTTCCTTCCCCCTCTCCTCTGCGAGCTCCTTTGTTCTTGTGTTTACAGCAGCATCGATTTGCTGTCAGAAAGCAACATGGCCTTGGAGTTTCTGTACACACAGTCAAAATCCAGCCAAGTGGAACCTGCCCCTCTCATATCGCAACTCCCTGTGATGGGCTGCACTCAGTGCTTCAGGTGTCAGTGCCCTTTCCTGCTCCCCTCAAACTCCCACAGTGTTGCAGGGGAAATGCTGCTCCATAGAGCTATATACCCTACAGGAAAGCACATCCTCTCCCTCCTTCCTCCCCAGGTCTGATTCCTACACCCCAAAACACTGTCCAATGCAGGAGTGAGCTGGTAAGCTCTGCTCTTTTTAAAACAGCCCTAGCTTTCCAAACCATTCAACCACACGAGATTTGTCTCTGGACCTTGAAGCTCTTCACGAAACCCTACCTATCTGAGATGCCCTGGGAGGTAGGGCTCTGTTTGCTCACTGGCAGAGAAACTGAGGTAGAGAGAGATTAAACACCCTGACCAAGGTCACAATAAATCACGAGAGAGTGAGCAACTACAAGGAAATGTCCTTCTGCTCCTTCCACTGGCTGAGACATCTCAAAGTGTTTGGTCACGTTTTCCTATTATGACTTGATAGAATTACCTCCCTGCTGCCTAAACAAAAGCATGGGTTACATTTTGCAGAGTGAGCTGATTTCTCCTCAGTTGCTTCAGATACCCAAGTAGTTGCTTTCAGACACGTAACCCCCTAAGGAAAGAGAATCCAGGCACAACCCTTCATACTCACGTTGCTTTTGAAACCTTCCACGGGGATTTTAGCAATGGGGAAGGATGCTAGGTTAGCAGCCCCAGGACTGCAGTCCTCTGTTCTGCAAACACTCAGAGGTAATACACGTGAGGACAGAGCAATGCTCCCCTTCTGAACCTGTCCAGGTCTACTAAGATGTGTTCCAGCTTTTGGGTCTCTTCTGTCTGACAGAAGAGGGCAATCACTGCTAGTCCTGCTGATGCTCTAAATATGGGCCATGGGCTCCATTTAACTTCCTAACCTCCCAGTGAGGGCAGCTGGTGGAAAAACTTGCCACCAGTTCCCATGCTGGATGCTGTGGCAGCTTCTGTAATCTCTTAACCATTCCCTGCCCCACTCAGCTCCCAGCAAGTGCTGGACCCAGACAGGACTGATAGCCCTAGACCTCTGCCCAGTTCAATTAATTGCCAGCACACACCTCCAGTCTGCAGCAGTTCCCCTGATGTGTGGCAACTCAAGTCCCTTTAACAGCTTCTCAGAGAGCTGAAGCCATTTCTTGCTTTCAGTTTCCAGATCCCCTCTCTTTTCCCAGCTCCATTGCTTTCACCTGCTTTTGTTCAGCTCTCCTGTGAAAGGAGGGGTTTGAAGGGGTGACAGGTCTGTAAATATATTGTATTGTCTCCTGAAAAAAAGGGCAGAGCAAGAAGAGTGATGGATATACTCTTCCCCTCCCTGCACTTGGGACAGATGAGAGAAGATGGCAGATAATTGCTCTTTATTGTGCCCCAGGTTCACCTTAAGATGAAGGAAGTGATAAGATTTCAATTAATGTCATTTAAGATTGCCTGCAAGCTGTCCTGCTCCTTTCTTGGCTTCTTTCCTCCTCTGAAATTGTGGTCCTCAATGCTGCTTTTGTAACCCCATGGGAGCTCCCTAAATGGGCCACATCCTCACCTGGTGAGCACTGTCAGGGCGCCATCAACATCAGTGGAGCAATGCTAATTTAGACCAGATGACAATCCCCCTCCAACCTCACTCTCGATTTATTATAGCGCAGGATAGATAACATACTTCAATATAAAAAGCAGGGATCATTTTCCAGCTTGCCCAAGAGTGAACCGAGAAGCTTTTCTAATCAGCTTAAAGTGATCAAGATATCCAGGCACAGAAACCACGTTATCCAGGTTTCTGTGTAAGACACCTTATGCTCAGCTTTCTTCTTACTTTCCTGAGTAATTGCACCAAATTCCTTGGGATTGCTTTCTTGAAAAGAGCGAATACAGTGAGCTGCTGACCATGAAGCTGGCTCCTGCCTGAATAATACAAACACTGGGGTAGGGTGAAGGCTCCGCTATGTATTTTTTCCTTTAAATATATCAGGAAAATATACTAAACCAAAGAAACGGTCAAATAAAGCCGCTTGTGAGGTTTTGCATACTAGTAATGTTCTCAATTCCAATCTCATTGTACCTAAAGGCAGGAGAAAGCACTGAATCACCAAGGTATTCCAGAACATGCCCCAGCATCTTGAAAATGTTCACACTGATCACTTCAGATCTTCAAAATGTCTCCTTTCAAATATCTGCTGGCATGCAGTCCTAGCATCTTACTCTCCGCCTGTGCCATTTTGGAATTAACCAGGAGTTTCGTGTGAAGAACTACTCCTGGGTTTCACAGACTTCCTAATTCAAACGAATTATATATGTATTTATAAACAGCAGTGAAAAGCCACTGACAAACCCTACAAAACCAGCACAAATAGCTGAAATTCTTCACACACGCCCCCCCCCCCTGCAGATACACTAATGTTTATTGTCCCCAAGAGCATCCATTTTAGCTCCTCTTCTATATATACACGCATGACGTTTCCATATGTTCTTTAGCTTAGCTCCCTGGTAACACACCACCCTTCAGGGGAGGGAGAGAAGCCTGGAATCAGGGGGTTCAACGAGTGGCCCTGGGGTGCTCACACAGGACACGGGAACAGGCTGGGGAAG
>JBCJKH010047387.1:0-13061 GCA_039877255.1 Loriculus beryllinus
GCTTTAACCCATTACCCCTTGTTCTGTCACTACAGTCCCTAATGAAGAGTCCCTCCCCAGCATACCTATAGCCTCCCTTCAGATACTGGAAGGCTGCTCTGAGGTCTCCATGCAGCCTTCTCTTCTCCAGGCTAAGCAGACCCAGCTTTCTCAGCCTGTCCTCGTATGGGATATGCTCCAGTCCCCTGATCATCCTCTATCTTTGTTACATCTAAATAGAAACATATTCATACTTAAGATATCATGGGTTAGTAGCACTCTTCCCCTTGCCGCCAATCGGTTTGACTGAGGTATTAAAGAAAATAGTGGAAAGCCGTAAATCTTTCGGCTTTCAAAACAGTTTTACAAATAAAGACAAAAGGTACAGAGCAAATTATGTATTAGGAACCACAGAATAATTGCAGTAGTGGCACAGTACTGGACATTGATAGTTAAACACAGGCTAAAGTTAAAGAGACCAACAGGTGTAACAACACTGAAGAAAAAGTCATGGTGGGCAAGTCAGACAGTACCTAGGAAGAGAATCACAGGACTTGATGTTTAATAGGAAAAAATGTCTCAGGAAAACTGTTTCTTAGTTATGGATGTAACAGTACAAAGAGTAAAAAAAAAGAAAGCAAAAAATCATGGTTTGCGATAAGAAAATGAAAAATTGTTCCCAAGATAGGATCTTGGGAGTGTGTTTTTGTTGCTTTTCACTAACCTAAGGCACTCTTTAAGGAAGAGGCTGCTAACATGAAGAGTTAACGAAGTTAACTATAACAATAAAAGAAAGAACAGATGGCGGAGAAATGTCTTCCCTTCTTTCACGTATCTATGAGGTGTTTGACTTCACACACATCCCAGGCTAGATATCAAAACTAAACCTAAATTTGATGGCTCATATTCCTAAAAGGATACAGTGGCCTTCACCTTTAGGTCAAGAATTCAAAGGCAAGCCCAATCAGTGGTGACCAACTGCTGTCACCATCTGCCTGTTTAGAGGCCTGGATGAGAACAGAAAGGTTGTTCAGCTTAGTCCCACTGTTAATGGACAGGTGTCTCCATCACAGAAACAACCATCATGAGTGTCACTAACTGGAAGTTGAGTCAGAGAGGTCAAGAACTGAATGGGCATAAAAACTGAATTAACAGATTAAAGAGTCCCTCTAGATAAGGGTCAAGGCAGTTGTGTGCGTGCTATCTACATAAAGAGCACTTCAGTCTTCAGGGCTTGCAGTCACATGCCTATCGCTGAAACAAATTAATTTTTAAATGGAAACAAAATCGAATAAACCTATTTATAATTTGATTTAAATTCAGCTATTAGGCTGGTTCCCATTTTCTTTAGCATCAGCTGGAGGTACACAAAAGCATATCCATGTCTGCAGTCTGTACAGCTGCACTGCTAAATATCAGTATCCTTCTGAATGCTCAGAGGTGTCCAGGTCCTCCAGCTTGACAGGTAGCAGACGATACTGCAGCCACACCATGGCTATTTCACACAGTGCTAGAGTGTTTCATCAATAGGCTTGAAAAGCCACCTGAGCTTCTAAGTGTTGAAATTGGTAGTGGCAGCACTGGACAGCTGCACTGGTTTGTACTGGTATTATCATAAACACAAGGAAATCCATAGTTTTTAATTTCCTTGCAGAATTTGGTATTTGCAAATAAAGAGCATTAGTAGAAGCTATCTTAACAAATCTTATACTGATAAGAAAGTCTTCTTATTCTGCTGCCTCTTTTTAATTCCTTTACGTACACTTGTATTTCTAACAGTGTATCAAAACACTAGGTGTTTGTAGCCCAAAATATTTTTCTTTCCACTATACATACATGTATGTTTTGCATCTGCTTAGATCCACTGAAATCAGATTATAATTACTTGTTTTGATTCTCACAGTAAGTACTGCGCTGGAGTCAACAATGAAGCAGGAAGATGTCAGATGCCCAGGGAAGATAGCTTGAAGCATCACCTTCGAAAAATTTGGGACAGATAGTAACTTGGCTTTCCTCCCTGCCAGGAGAGGTAATCTGACCTCTGTGCAATTTAGAGCACGCACACACACATGTGTCTTTGGGAGCATTAACATGAGCATGAAGTTTGCCCAAGGAGGAGAAGCTTCCTCAAGCTTGCCCAACCATTCCCATCTTACAACTGTCGTGGAGCTGTGCTTCCCCCAAATCAGGCATTTCTCCTTGCAATAGTATACACCACCACTTTGGGAAACATGAGAGTGGTCTACCCTGCAACTCCTTTCTCACTGCTATTCTATGTGGAACATGCTTCCGGATGCTTTCCATAATTCATAAATATGAATATTATTTAATATGAATATTTAAAACAAAAAGCTAAGCAGAAATTCTTATTCACAAAGGGGTTTTTTTTGTTTGCCTTTAAGAAAGAGAAAAAAAAAACAAACCCAAAGACCAAACAACCAAGAGGAGGACACAGGAACTTGGTTGTCTCTTTACAAAGTCACAGTAAATTGCAGCTTACATTAATTCTCACCCAACACTGACACACAATCAAGCAAACTGTATTTTCTCAAGGTAGAAAGAAAACAAATTCTACTCAAGTTATTTTTTCCGCTACACTTGAAGGCAGTAATGCAATTCCTGGGAAATAACGGTCCTTCATAGATTATACCTGTGTTTGGCAAGGAACACACATGCATAAGTGCACTGGGGGTTGAAGGTACGAGTCAATACCATGAGTTAGAAGAGGTCTCGGTGAATAAAAATATTTTGGACAAGTATTTATCTTCAATTACTATCTAGATTCTAAAGAAAACTGGGAAGCAGCAGCAATGAACAACGGCTTCATTCTGATAGTGTCAAACAATCTCCAGGATGAAATGGGTCATTTCAAGAAAATGGACAATTCCTCTATTCATTGCTTGTCCAGATAACCACCACTAGGTCAACTCTGGAATAAGAGCATATTATCATTTATGCCCAGGCCGTGCCTCACTCAGCTACCATGTAATTTTGTTTTCCTTTTCTGAAAAGCTTCCTTTCCACTAGAAAGGAATTCCCATCCCTTTACACTCCATCTTCTGTGATACAATCCACGTCTGGTAGCTTCCTAATGAGTTATGATCTCCAAGTTATTCACATTCATTACAGTTGAATGGATATGCTATGTTTCCAGCTTCATCTCCAAGCTATATATAACAATATAACTTTTCTTTTCATCCCATACCTTTCTTATTCAGACTGTCTTTTGGGAACAAGAACAATCCGGTACTTCGAGACTGTCAGACAAAACCTGGCCACAAACTTCTGAAGCCTCATATGCTCTATACATAAAACAAACCCTACGGTTCTCTACTAATTGTTATGTTAGAAAATAAAATCAGAAGTTACTGGGATAATATGTAAAGAGAACTGAAAAGTTCCCACAGGTTGACATCTTCAGTATCACTTCCTAGGATCTAAGCAGTACAATCACGGGTGCTGTCACCATACGGACATTACAACAGGGTTTGCTGGCTCCCATTTTATTCTGTGACGGATCAGACACAAGTACAATACATGAAATAAATCCCCCAATGCCTCTGAGTCAAGAATCATGACATGACTCTCTGTTTCTGCAGTATGCTGGTTTCAGAGATCCAGATTATCTTTCACTATTACATGTTCCTGGGGACTGGACACAGCAGTCTGAAGAGTTAAGAGCAACTTTGTTCTATTTCAACCAAAGTCTGATGATGATGCTTTAGCAGGGACCCCCTTCTTCACAAAGCGCTTCTCTCTGGACATTCCCCCTGAGTGCTGTCGTGACTGAGTGAACTAGAACGTAACATGGAAAATTCTGAACCCTACTAAAGCACTAAGGCAACCTGCTCAAGTAATTTTTCAGTGAAAGCTGCTGAATTACAAACTCCATATCTAACCAAATCCCATAAAGGAAAATTAAGTATCTGTCTAAAGACTGCTTCCAAGGCACACATCCATCATCTTACCCAGCTGTTCAACCTATAACACTGCCTTTGTATTAGATGAGGCTTAAGCTTACCAAGGTACTAACATCAAAAAACACACGTAAAAAGCACCAGCTGATGAAGACAAAGGAACCACCTCCTGAGCCCTATTTAGCTATTTGTATGTTAGGGATGAGGAAAGCTTTGGAAAAGGCAGGCCCTAACTGTGCTGTATAAACACCATTGTTGAGGAACATTAAGCATTTCTACCTTCCAAGCTCACGACACAACAGTGGTGTGGTCTAGAACACAGGAAAGCCATCCTGTGCGTTTCATGTACCTTCCATGGACTAAATGAGCAACTTCTCCTAGGATGTGCAAATGATGAGAAAGGGATCACACTGGTTCTCAGTATAGCTTTGTGATAGGAGTAATGCTTTGTGTGAAAGATTTGGAGAGAGGCCCAGCATAACTGTGGGGTTTCTTCTGGAAATATCTGAAAGTTGTAACCCTGATCCAGCTATCACAGACTGAACCACAATCGTGTATGCACCAACCTACATACCTTGCCTCTAGAATTTGTTAGTTACACACTCGTGTTTAAAAACAGCTTTTTCAGTCTAATTGTTAACTCCTTGAAAGCAGGAGAAAACCATACCGTTAATCACAGTCTAAACAAGATAAACATACAAATGCCTGCTTTACATCTGTGGCTTTTGAGAAACACATCAAGTAGATTCAAACTTCTCAGAAAATATAGCTGGAAGTGCATGTCCAAACTTCCCACTCTGAGTCCCCCAAAATTCTCAGGAGGCACAATGCTTATCAGACTGCTAATTGATAACACTGTAAAGACAGAGCAAATCCTGGTTTGTTTATAATGCTGCACAAATAGCTGTGGATCACCCTCTGTGGCATTAGATAGAACAGGAGAGACTCCAAAGCCTTAGAACACAGTGCACTTTCACAGAACCATAACAGTATCACCAACAAGAAAATAAAAACCTTTGCCTGTGTACATCGCTTGGCAATCTTCGTACACCAAAGCAGAAAGGAAGGTATTGCAGCAGTGTATCTTCACAGCAATCAGAGCCACACCTACTGAGGGTTACAGCCAACAAGCAAGAGCCTCTATTATAGAAGGAAAAAGTTTTTGCTATCTACAATTTAGACACAAATTCATTAATTTTATGTGTTTTACTAAGGTGGAGACAAATCTACTCAACAGAATTCATATGGAAGCTTAAATTGGTGTGCATATATAAAATAGAGAGACACATACATACACACAAATAAAATGAATGGCAAGTTTCTGAATCTTGCCTACCATCTCAAACTTCCAGTGGTGGCATTTTGTGTGTTATTCATCACTTCTGTTAGAAGTGTGTTTGCCTTTTGGTTTCAGCAAATCCATCTTTGTTCTTATGCTTTGCAGCATTATCCTGCAAATACTTCCTTAGCCCAAATTCATGCAAGTTCTAGATTTTAGTATTTCTTCCAATTCTGGAAAAAACAAAACAAAACAAAACCGAAAATCCCAAACAACTCCTCCTCCCCCCCCCCCCCATTATTCAAACAGAAACTTTACTGGTGAGAAATTCACCTTGCTACCCCATTCCCATTTTGTAAGAATGATTACCATATACCTTTATGAACAGCCTGAAAATGCACTGTATTATCAGTTATGTGTATTGCCAGTATTACATCACTGCTAAAGAGTTTCCTTGGCATTTGCAACTAATAACTAATTATTATAACCCTTCCTTCACATACATGGGCTACATATAGTAGTGAACACAGGTGAAGTTTGTCTTCAAGACCAGCTTCCCAAGATACTACTTCTCCTATTAAGAGCAAAGAGTTTGATCTCTCTCTCACAAAGGGACCTTGGCTCCAACTGCCCAGCTGGTACAGCACACAGTTCATAGTATCACACTAATGTGCCTAGACAGCAACACGTTGTGCATCTCATGTATTGTTACAACTTTCCCTTTCTTAAGCTACCTATCATACAAAAATAAACACATAGAAGAATCTCTTCTCTTCAGGACTGCCCTGAGTGGGATTCAGCAGCCAGCTGATTACTTGAGGTAGGCTCCAACCCAGAGTGCTCACTTAGGCAAAAGGTAATAAAACCTCCCAATAAGCAATCCCATTCCTGAACCTGCTCCTGCCTTTTCCTCCCGTTGAAGCACTGGCTGCTCGCAATACAGCCTCTGCACGTGATGACTATTGTCAAATTCAATGCAGGGACCAGGAGAGTGCCTTTCATCACCTCACTGCTCTCAAAAGAAACCTTATAAGCACACTGCCAACACAATACATGACCTGTGTATGCTCATTTTCTTGCCTCTCCCTCTTTGTGTCTCTACACGTTAGACAACACTGAGACCCAAAATGGTACTTCAGTCATAAAATCATGATTTAAATTTATGTATAGGACTAAGGAGAAAGAAAACACAGTTACACATACCAGACAAACACATATACACGCGCCTCATCTCTAATTCAAGGCAAACATTTCACAGGCAGTTTCTTGGCATTTTACGTGAATATATATTTAGTCTAACCGGGCTTTATGATGAATATGTCAACCATGTCATATATAAAGCTGCGTATTACAGTCATTCAGGAGCAACAAAATGGTGAAAGAAACGTTACGGGGCTTCTGACTCCTTCAAGTGCCTTGAGTAACCTGTGGAGGCTCATGACTGAAGTCACGTCATTTAGCTCTCTGATAATAACCTCAGGCACACAGGATGCTCCTTCCCGCTTCAGCGTGAGCTGCTGCAGCAGAGCCAGCCTCCTGAGTGGGGACATGGCCCGGGCACCCGCCATACCTGCCCTTACCCAGCCCTTGTCCTTCAGGGGCTCGTCAGCATCACTGCCCGCACTGCAAAGACTCTGCAGAGCGACCCCTGACACGCCGCTACACCAGGCTGTGGGCAAAATGCGCCTTGTCTTTTCATCTCTCTCTAAATTTTTATTACCTTAAGAATCATCTTTCATGCTACACCACCAGGCAGAAAAGTTTAAGATTATGATAATTTTCTGTTATTCTTCTCTGGCCATGTCTGATGCTTTCTTATCTGCATTTCTTTTGCTGAAGACATTTGCTGATCTTAAACCTGGCTTGAATGAATAGCAATTGTTCCCTTCTGGTTTTGAAGGTACTTTGTTTGTCTACCCCATTCACTGGCCTGAAATCAGCAAGGCCTCAGATGGCTGTTGCTATGGCAACTCTGTTCATTCAACACTGGCATATAATGAAGACAATGTGTTTTCCATTTAGATGAGTTTTAGAGCAAAAGAGAGAAGACTCCTGTTTAACAGTCCCTGAGAATGCCAGGGTAATATAATCAGGGTTTCTGTAGTACCAGTAAAACCACAATGTGCGACTAAAAGGGGGGAAAGAAAGAAAAGTTATGTTGATGTTTCACAATAATTACAGCACTGGGCAAATTAATCAACAGTGTGACTGCATTTCTTTACTTTTTAAGACCTTCTCCACTAAGAATAATTCAGAAATAAATGTTTTGCTCATACTTTTCCCCCGTGAAGTGGCAATTTGGACACTACCAACTTGCTAATAAGACACCTAGGAGCTTCTTTCTCCCCCAGTTTCCTCAAGGAAAGGGGTACTTTGAAAGCATAATTAGGATGTGTGGGTGTACGCTTGTTTTTAAAACCAGTTTTCGCACACTGACAGATAGAACTACCAATGCAACAACTTTCTCTCTTATCTCCTGGGTACTGGCCACACAGGCTACATCTGCAAGACGGAGAGGGTGCCTCTACAGCTGCTCTGCGGATCCACACTATCCAACAGAAACAAGGAACAGAGTTATTAAATAAAGGGTTCTTTGCGTACCGATATGATTCACATTTCACTTCTATGCCCTAGGTTTTTCTAAGTACCTCAGTTACATTAAAAATAAGCATAACAAAGTGTGTATCAGGAGACAGGAAGCAGAAAGGGCTCTGCATACAGAAGAAGGTGCACGGGGAAAGGCTGTTCCCCTCGCCCACTGGGGCTTGTCATACAATTACTGCTCTGTGTTGCTACTAAAGGCCACTGCTGAACAGGGCTTTTTAAAGAGAATCTTACAAACATTTCCAAAAAGCTTACACCACAGATGCTCGTTTACTCCTTTGATCTACAAAACCTGGACATCTCTCCCTCTCTTGCTCTTCTCCTCCCTTCCTCTTACTCTCCCCCACAAGCCTTTTTCTAACTTCTTAGCTGGTTACCGTCTGCGATTCACTCGGGAAAAGAAAACAGGGATTTCTGAGATCCCTAGGAATAACAACAAAGAGGAAAATGGAAACTAGGCATTATAAGTTCTTCTATTTGCAGTGGAAACAGTGACTTGAAAAGATTTCTCTTTTCCACTGTTTTTGCAGAGCAGCAGGGAGCAAACACTTCCTGAAAGGAAAGCCAGTTTTCCAAACTCCAATGAAGTCCAATGTTTTAAAATCCTTCAAACAGGAAACAACATGCTTTCAGTTGACATGTCTTTCATTTAATCAGGTTAGCGCCTTATTTCACTCGAAGGAGGCGAGTGGTTTTGGAACAAAGTCATCCTTTTTAAATTTCTTTTAGGAATCACATTTATGTCAGGTTTGGGTTTTGTTTTGTTTTTTTAAACGCCAAAGTAAAAAAGACAAACATGAAGCTGCAGTAACGACACAGGAGCTACATTTATCTCTTTTCAAGGGTTTTTTTTTTCACTGATGAAGTTAAGATTTCCACGAGTAAGGAAATGACCTGTTTTAATACACAGAGGCTCTCTCCACACATGGAATGGTCATAGAATCAAAGTCAAGAAATCCTGGGTGTTCACAGCCTCTGCATAACAGCAGTTTGTGAAACTGTGCACATTCAGTGCCACACACAAACCATCCCAGGATTTCAAATAGTTGTGCCACCGGCTTGCTTGAAATATCTGAAAACAAAACACAATATTCTCCACGTAGATAGTCACAGTAAGATGTCATACACTTCCACTTATTTCCCAAATACAAGGTTTACACAGGTGGAGCCAACTGATGCTTCTCTGTTATCCAAGTGAGTTAGGCTTTGATGGGTTATAAAACTTGGTGACTACTCATATATTTTGTAACACTATCTAAGGAGGAGGAAGATATATGTCAAGATCTGTGTTTGTTCCTTTACACTTCTACAGCTGAAGAAAGCAGTCATGTTTATGTCTGTCAGATCTTTTCTGGCTCTTCACTTGTGCTGACAGCCTACAGCCTTGCTTCAGCTCCTACAAAGCTCAAAACCTGCAGCTGCACTAGCTGGCATGCCTTTTCTCATTCTTCCCCTCCACCCCGTATCTGCCCCCCTTTCACTCCCCTGTCTTTATTTCTAACTTTTTCTAATCTAGATCAAAAGCATACAGACACCAAACCTGACTGGGCACCTAGAAAAGACAAACACTGAATTTTAAGGCACAACTACAGATATGTTGGTACATGCACTCATCACACATGCACACTTTCCCTTTCTTATTCCAAACAGCCACCTGCTATTCTATAGACCGGCTATAGCAGTGATCTCATCTATTGTCAGAATACCAAAAAACCAGCCATCATTTATGCAAGCAAGACAGCAATATAAATCAAGACAAGCTCGGAGTACTTGAACGCAGATTCATTGTCACTTCAGACCTTGAGACGTAGCTCTTTGGCTCCTGCCTGCTAAGTCAAGATTCAAGGTTACGATTCCCCAGATAAAACAACAGACAGAGCAATTCTGTAGTGTCAGACCAACCAAAGGGTAGTTTTGTTTAAATCCAGTAACACAGTTTCTTAAAAACATTAGAAGAAATAACACTGGTTCTTACAGAAATTTCTATTCTCTACAAGTTACAAACCCACAACCAGTTTTAATTTCAGGGTCCACATGAAGAACTGTACTGCAGAGTAACTGTACCGGCCAACAAAGTTATGATGAAGGTTTTGAAGTGTCAGAGGTAAACTTCACAATAAACTATTCACTAAAGGATTAATCATCTCTCCTTTGTAGACAAAACCACTGTAGAGACAGCGGTGAGCAGGGCAGAGCTGCAAAAGAGCAGGACACAAACCAGAAGAGCAGAGCGTGCAACAGCAGAGGGTTCAGAAGGGAATATTTGCTGTTTTCCCTAGATCCACAGTGTCCTGGTTAATCCACACAGACAAGACAGCAGCAGTAAGCAGTACTCCCTCAGAAACAAAGGCAATTTCAACAAGATTCAGCACTGAATCTGCAGTGTACTTCAGTATCACTTGTCAGTCTTTATACCACACTGGCATCTCAAGGCTCTCGGCACAGACCAGCACACCAGCGCAGGAGCTGCTGCAGGGGCCTGACTGTAAATGCGAATAATCCCATGAGCATCAAGGGATTATTCTCCATGGTTCAGCCATTTCAGTCTTTGCATGCAAGGTGGGGGAGAGAATAAAGCAGCTCTGCAGCCTGTAATACAACTTGTGCACGTCCAGCCGTGCGCGACAGGAATGGCACCAGCCTTAAACTCGGACCATGTTCCCTAACAGGGTTAGTTGAGGTGCAAGCAAGCCTAAATTAATTCTTACATCCTTGTGTGCACAGCACCCCTCCCTCTGGCAGCCAAAGCCTCTGTGGTGTAGCTTCTGAGCCAAAGGTAGCAGGCCTGGCTTCTGCACCCACACCGTCAGCAGGAGAGGAAAAGGGAAACAAATGACAGCAAGATGTTACTGGCTTATGTCCTGCACAGAAAGGGGAATCTCTGGAAGACGGGTCACAGCAGGGTTGCTGCTCTTCGAGAGATGCCTAACTCTTTCGGACACCTAACTCTTTTTACCCCTCCTAATCATAAGTCTGTGCCTTCCTCAGCAGCAATGCTGCTTCTGTAAAAGGCCTAGCATGAGTGCATTGCCTGCGCTAAGGGGAGCGGGCAGGGGAAGTCCCCAGTCCCAGGCTGGCAGTGGGAGATGAAGAGATAGGAACACTGCATCTGAATAAACAGAAGGCCAAGTCCCTTGCCGCAGAGGCAGGCACAGAGCAAAACATGGAAACATGACAAACAGCTCTGAAGGAAAAGTGGCAGTGAATCCCTCAAAGATATGCCAGGAATTCCTGGTGCAAACAATAATAAAACTGAACAAATTTTACTTACACAAACAAGAGGAAATAATTTATCAGCTGATGTCTATTTCCCTCATTCCTTCTACTTCTATGACACTGTGATAATGTATATCAGCTTGTGATCTGTCTCAAAGTAGCATTAGTAGTTTTTAATCTGCACTGAAATGCTGCAGATTCGTGAAAAAGAAAGTATTTTCTTCAGATTTTGAAAGGTTTTTTTCTTTCATCATCCACACACGTATAGTGCCTAGTAAACTGCAGCCAGGTCATAGGTGGGGTGCATCCGAGTACTATCACAAATAACTGAAATAATTGTTTCAACCATGAAAATAAATCTGTTCTTGTCACTAACGCACTAATAAATGGCAACAACAACAACAGAAGCAGCAGCAAACATTTGATGATCCAGTGTTTACAAAATCACAATATTTGCAAAAATTGTCAGGGAACTTTTAAATTCAGACCAAAAAAAGTTTAAATTTAAGAAGATTCAACTGTCTCTAAGCAAGCTGATTAGCTGCTGAATGACTGGACACGTGCTGGGCTGGTTTTGTTAGAATGAACACTGAACACAGAACACTGTAATACTAAATGTCTGCTCAGCATATGACATGTTCAAGTAAAATTAATTAGAAGTACCTTTCTTCCACATCATATTTACAAACATAGGTATCATTTTCATACTATAAATTCTTCCTCATCTCAGGAACAATTACTGAGCAAACCAGAAAGTGAAATTTTTAATCAAACAACAAAAATGTTCAATAAAATTATGTAGACACATATGAGAAGTCAACATGATCTAAGTCTTTATTCTTCTTAAGTAGAAAGCACAAAGTTCTTAATAGTCTACACTCTTGCTAAGCATAGCATAAGAGTCACTACTACAATGAGAATTTTGAACAACAGGTAATTTTCTTGTAGAGAATGGGATTTACTCAGGTAGATGTCAGATGGTCAGGAGGTTTATGATATTCCTTCTGTGTCAAAATACAGTGCACCAGCTCACGAGTGCTGTCTAATAAAGATATTACAACGCTAGCAAGCAACATGGCTAAACTAAATCCTAATGTAAACTACTGTTAGAGGGGTATTACATTGTTTTCATTTGCTCTGTGAGTTGCAAACTTTAGGATAATAATATTGCTCGGTAACAGCGACAGCTTAATTTCATGTTGTAACACCCTAATGACTTTATTGTTTCACTCCCATTCCAATTCCAATAGCTATTACCATTTAAACACCTGTATTATCAAAGTGTTGTGGTTGAGTACCTTCTGGATAATTTACTTATGCTACAAAAGACTAATTCAAAGGAAGGCTACAGTTAGTTTCCCTAACTGTCCCACCCTTTATCTTTTTTGCAGAATCCATCAGAAAAGTGTATGTTGATTAAAACAACCAGCCTACAGTCATACTTCAGTTCACGTCCAGGATATATTTCCTTCAACATGATGACTAAGGGGCAAGCATTTCTAAAAATTGCCCAGAGCAGCAAGTTCATGTTACACACAATTAAGAAATTAAAACTTCTCAGACAGACATGTCCAAGTACTACATTTAGGTCAATGGCTTACCAGTGTAAGAATTAAGTACTTCCTATATGGAGACAAGCAACAGTCTACAGACCTTAATTTCAGGAGTGACTATCAAAAGTTGAACTCTTATACACCCAGGGATTTGGACACCAAAAGAATAGGATAAGCTATAAGAGTAATATACAACTTAACAGATAATACATATCCTAATCTTCAACTATGTTAGATGATCAGTCATGCTCAACCAATTCTACTTGCCACTGATAAATATATTAAAATAGAGTTAAAATGTCCTATCTTCATTTTTTTTTTTTCTTTCCAGAAAGGGCTTCAACAATTTATTTTTCTTGACTTCATCTTAATCAACAAAGTGCCTCAAATAAATCGTAATTAATGACTAAAAAAAAAAAAAAAATCACTAAAAAGCATTTTAAAAATTAACTATTTTCCAAACAATTAATACACTGAAATTTCTTTCATCACAATCTGTTTAATATGGAATCT
>JBCJKH010047387.1:13161-23263 GCA_039877255.1 Loriculus beryllinus
ATCTTTCATAGGAGTGATGTGAAAAGTTTGAAATAGTCACATACCAGTGACATAAAAAACAGCTGATCAGAACTGGAGACTCCTGGCTGGTGATTCTTATACGGCAGTATATACTTAGCTGTGTTATAAACCACCATGAAAGTTCTCTTGTACTAAAGATACTATCTTACGTTCCTTCAGAAGTTTCGGTGTTAACATTTTAATGGGCATAACAAAGCTGTGGTAAGTAGGTTCCCTCAGGGGTTATGTCTGGGGAAAAAAAAAAGCTTACCTTAACTTTTACTACTCCATTTTGCACACTTAGGTCTTGCTTCAAGACCTGGATGAATCTGACTTTACAGACTGTTATCCAAGTAAGTGAACAACCTGCAATTGCTTTAATTACTTGTGTTACATAAAAATACTCTTCAAGATCTACAAGAAAGCTTTACAACGAGATCTAACAGTAAAAGTGAAATAATAATTTTAAAATCTCTTTTCCGATCCAAAATATTTCAGGCAAGTCTGACAAAATACTGCTCTCTGCTGCTCCTCTGAAACATTTCCCATATTGAAATTCACCAATAAACACATACTAAAGCTCTGTGTTGCAGTTAGTATGGAATGCAGAGAACCATTTTTAAGTCGGAAGTTCTCTCTGTTGAAATTTCCATTAAGGTCATTTACACACCTTCTGTGTAACATTTATTTTTTTTCCAGGCATGTAGATAAATGAGGGGTTTTTAATATAAATAGAAAATGCGTTTGTGCTGCACCATCATGAAACCAAAAAAGCTAACTCTCTCTGCTTAAGAAGTCTCTGAACTATGTCTACCTGTCCCCAAATATTTGTATAAGCAAGTAGATAAAGACCTCAACTGCCAATATTCAAGTTCTCTTTTTGCCAATTCCAGTAGGATCCATTAGGACTTTGCCAACTCACCCACCTAAATTGCTTCCGAGTACATCCACAGCAAACCACCTCCAACTAAAAGACTAAGGTCAGGGTTTGCAAAGTGTATGTATTACTGACACATCCACTACATAGCTGCTTATCCTCATTCAACCAATACGGCGAGACTAAAATAAAAGTTTATGCCATTTTTAATTATTTTCAATTATTTAAAGAAAACACAACTCTCAAAATGTGTTTTGATGTCTATCAGAAAAAAGCTCATCCCACTGACAATTTTCTTGTAGAAGACAGGATAACTCACAGCAGTTATTATTATTATGATGTATTATTACTTAACAACTCCAGGACTCCTGAGTTCAATACCTGTTTGTGGCACTGACCCACAATATGCCCATAGGTAAGTGACCTAATTATTCTGTGCCTGCTTTGCTATTAGAAATGCTGGAAAGAAATTTGAGATCCTTGGGCCAAAATCCCTTCTGAAGTATCTGAACATAGAAGTGGAAAGCAACTTATCCACTAGGTACAATGAAACTTTTCCTGACACAAAAGGGAAGAGATTTATATTTTACTGAACTATGCGCTCAAGAATTTTTTGGTTTTAATCTCTTTCACATCTTCTGTCATTCAAATAATTTTCTTTGCTATTATCCACCAAATATAGAATCATAGAATAGTTAGGGATGGAAAGGACCTTAAGATCATCTAATGAGATGAAGAGAGGGGGAAAAATCCCCTTATTACTATTTCTACACGATTTCTATGTAATACACAAACTTTAAGTTTTGATTAACAAGTCAGAATCAACAGTAATTTCTCCCATTATGTTATTATTGCCATAGGATAAAATATAATCATTATTTTGATAGTCCAGTACCCAGGCTTATTCTCACAACAGAAGGATGTTTGCGTAACATTTTTGAAAGGGAATAAAAAGATTATTTCAGCCTCTTCTAATTAATAGTATTTACCAAATTATGGTATTTCGTTTGCTCTCCTACACAGAGAACAACTGCCCTCTGGCTAAAAAATATAAAGTTATATTAGCTTTTAATTTCCATTTTCAAAGGTATGTTTATGGAATATTTAAATTTGTAATAATTTTTCCTAGCACACATACTGACTCATGTGTGATCTCTCTTGTGCTCCCCATTTGCCCACTCCATTCACCCTCCAACCTGAGCCTACATTACAATTGTAAATATAATTATAAATTTACATTATAATTTAGGCATGTGTCTGAGTGTCCACCTATAATAAATGCAAACACCAACTTACCATGAAGGAAAAACTAACACTGGATTTCTTTGCTTGTCCTAAGAAATGCATGAGCTTGGTTTGGACCATGCGAAAGGACCAGGATGTGGGATGCAGCCTGATGTTCTAATTGCAGAAATGGTTTATTTAAATACAATTTCTACTATTACAGTAGAAAAAAATAATACCACATTTCTTAGGAAGAAAACTTACTTAATAAGGATTTTGCATTTCATTGCAATGTTACAAAGGTTTTTGAAGAAATTCATATGCACTGAATTAATTACTTGAAGCAACCAGCATTTAAGCAGGAAACTCCCCAAGGACACAACAGCAAAGCAGACTACCATGTTTAATGTGACATGGAGTTATGCTCAGGCTCAGGCTCAAGAACTGTAAACGAGCCTCCACATGCTGGAATAATTCACATCTTGATGATACATTTCTAAATGAAGAGAAAGTTAAGGGAGAGGGGGCAGAAAAGAGCTTTGCTTAGACTCAGAAGCATTTACTTCTAAAGGCAAAACATATGGGTATCACAAAAGAGCTTCAACATGTTTCGATTGAAAATAACATTTTGGTGCGCAGGAAACCTAAAAAAACTCTGCATCCACTGGCTCTGGCAAACCAGTCTTCCTGTTCTCTGCCTCAAATTCCTGTTCTGCTCCACAGCAGAGCCCCTCCATCTCAGTATCCAAAGGCTCCTACCAGTTGTGACTCCCAACGCAGAAGTAATCAGCTTAACATTCAGCTTTGTTCAAGGTGCTTTAAAAAAGGGAAAAACAAACCAACCAACCAACCACTAATTTAGTTCACTATTGTCCTTAGGTCAGCTCTAATTATTTTCCAGCATGGCAACTTTAAGGAAACTAACACATACTGGACTTTCCTCCTAACAAAGGAAAAACAGAATCAAATCTCAAGGAAGGCATCACATCCAATTTTGCAGCCTTCTGGTTCTCTCTGAGCCAATTCAAACTCCAAACATTAAAGTGTATTTGGTTTTTATACATTGGTATTTGGTCGGCACTGTCGCCACTGGGGACAGCCCAGGGCTCAGCAGGCTTCCCCGAGGCAGGATGCTGGAATGACACGCCAGTACAGTCATCTCACCCACCTAAGAAGCCCTTGGCCTCACCACTTAACTGTGTGCAGGAAATGTTGTCATCTGGAACACAGTTGTGATGCAAAAGTTGCAAGTGCATGCAAACATCTTCATTCTGATATAAATTTAATCATGAGACTAAAACACAAGGTAAAAAATTACACTGATTTATAAAAATACTTGATGGAAGCGCACACAATATTTTCCATATTCTGCTCTTTGGAATAAACGGCAACACTACAGCACACGCCTCCAGAGGAATAAAGCCAGACAACAGCTTTGATTTTTGTCACTTTCACAAATACTCTCCCAGCACTTCAGCTCTTACCTAGCTTTCTTCCCAGTCAGAGCCAGTTATTGCTGGAAGGGAGCCAGTAAGTTCTTGTGCCTCCCTAAGCAATGCGTGTTACCTGAGCTCTCACTAGTAGCTAGCCTGTGACAAAGGCAGTACTGAGGAAAAATATATTCCTGTTTAAAGCAGCAAGGTATAAAATCTACATGTACACCAGCCAGAGAAGATTTTGGTGTACATATCAGCAAACCCCTGAAGAAGAACAGTTTAAGTGTAAGATTCAGTGAAGTCTGGTCAGCAATGACAGACATGTACAAAGCAATACATGAATATGATTATTAATGAAGTTCAGCATAACCTCTGCAAACAGATGGGTTATTAACTGCATGGTAGCTTACCATGATGCAAACCAACGTTGCCAGTTAACCCAGTAACCTCTCACACCACACGTGTGGCTGCGCCACAAGGAGAGGGTGATCATATCTGATTTTCCAAGTGAAAAGATAAATAAAGGAATCATTCTTGGTGTAATTTCCATGATGTATACAGTTTTTCACAACTTGAGGAAGGAAAACACGATTTTGCGTAACTGCACAACAACATCCAGCCAGCAACACCTTTCACTCATTACCGATTTATCCTCAGACTGATTTTACCAAGTGAATCGTGTACGGATGAAAAAGTCTAAGACCTCTACTCGGCTGAGGCTTAAATTCAGACCCAGTCGCTTACCTAACTAAATTATAAGATCCTTTTTTGCTCTTAGATATATTGCTTGTTTACCAGGCATCACAGAACTAAACAAAAAAGCATTAAACTTCTTTAATACCCCAAGTTTTCACTTAATCCTGGGCAGCAAAGTAATTCAACTTCTCAGTTTCAGGAAATCCAATGTTACCTTCACACATAGCTCAAATTCTTTATTAATATTGCCAGAAATTGGGGCGGAGGGAGGGAGGAGGATTGACTTTTTCCTATTCACTTCAAAGAAGAAGAGGTGGAGATAAATTGCATACCTGTTAGAACAACATGATTTAAAACTTTACGACAGAATGAAGCTCCTGTTGTGCCATCTGGTTAATAAGCTGTCAGTTCATTTATTAAGAACTATAGAGATCTGATGGAATTTGGGGAAGCGGCTGACAGCCCATCATATTTTTAATTCTAAGGTACATCCTGTCTTTCAGTAAAGTTTGAATAAAACAATTCCACATGCCAGGTTTGCAAGTGAGCTATACAAAGAACAAAGGCATTTGGGAGGAAGCTTGTAAAAATCTAAAGCTTTGTAGAGTATCTAGAGAAATGTATCTAAGACACTGAATCAGTCTCATTCCCCCCACTACCCTCCCTAGTACATTTTCTCCCATTCCTCCTCCATCCCGTACTACATTCTTCTGCACAAGGAGGTTTTGAAGCAGGTTTAAAGAAGGCAATGACTGTTGCAGGGAGGCAGGAAGGGTAGGAGTTTTTCATCTCCAAGGCTAAATGGATGAAGCTGATCTTAATGAATAGCGTCTGCAACTGTCTGCAGGCTCAGAAGGGTATTGGGACTATCTGAGGAGCAAAAACAAGTTTCAGCTTAAGCCTAAGAAAAAATGGTGGGGACAGAGCAAAAGAAAAAAACTTTAAGAGGTGTCAGTCTCAGCTGTCCAAACCATCCTTTGGTAAAAGCATTTCTTACTCTACAGGAGCTGAAAGAGACAAAAATGTAACTTTTTGTTCCTTTATTGGATGTTTTACTACATCCTCACCAGGATCTTCATTAAAATCCTACTTAAGATTATGTCAGTGGCTGGTTGCAATGGCAAAGTGGCACCCCTGGGATGTTGCCCAATGTGATTAAAACACACACAGAGCAGTGCCACAAATTGTAGCTTTTTCAACTTGGATACCCCTGTGTTTTTGTTTTCATTTTTAAGGAGACTAACAAACCTTTTGATTGAAAATACACCAACTGTTACGAAATACCTTCTGTTAGAAGAGAAAAGGTGTGCAGCATTTGACTGGGACTGGCATTAACCATAAACAGCTCTCCTGCTTTGACAGAAGAGCATCATTACCAACAACATCTTAGCTGGGACAAGGGGAACCAGTTATATTTCTGAATGTCTCAAGTGCAATTGTAACCTCTTTTGGAATGCAAAAAAAAGCATAACACAGTCTTCCTTGTATTACAAGGACGCTGGAAAACTGCATTTGAATAATGTTCAGACATATTTAAAAGATCCAAGTCCATCGGCTGCTGAAGTCTTCACATACCTCAGCTTTATTTTCAAGATTATCAATGGGCAGGAGAGAAAGAGTTTCACCTCTGTTGGTAGGACAAACTCTGAGTCACAGAAAGATCCAGTGATTTCCCAAAAAACACACGAGGGTGTCTGACAGAGCTGAAATTGAGTCTACATACCCTGACGAGAATAGGCCAATTACAAAAATACCTACTTCTAACTCTTGTCACAGAAAGAGAGCTTTGCCAAGATTCTTTGACTTAGAAGTCTCCAACACTTTGAGTTCCCGGAGCTGGCTTTATCCCCATGGCACATCTAGCCCTGGTTTAGTTACTTTATCAATATTCTAGCTCTGAGTCAGGAATGTACTACTATACCTGATTTGGTTCACAATAAATACTCCACAAAACAACATCAAGACTAAAGTTAAACATGCGTTCATGTGCTTTTCTAAATTCTAGTCTTAACAGACACACGAGTAAATATTTCTAACAGCTCAAAAATCTCAGCACCTTTACCAGCTCTTCTAATCCCTACTATTTTAGGCATTATTATTTCAACACATAAAATTTAGCTATTTTATATAAAAACAGAGCCAACTGATTTTTTTTTTTTTTTTTGTTATCATAAAGACATGAGCCTGTTTCTCTTTTCATAACTGTAGGTAATGCACAGGCGACCAGAACTCGCAAACATTTTACCACTGAGCATTTTACAACAAGCACTTTCTGAAACTGCAGCTAATTCTCTGCCTTAAAACCAGAATAAATGCTAATGGAACAAAAGGGAAGACACACCTGCTCTCCCTGAGCTGTAAAGTTTGGGGGTTGGTTGGTTTTCAAAAGCAAGCTCCATAGAAGAGCAAGCTAATCTGTAGAAATACACTATCTCTCAAAGGCTGGGGCTTAAAAATAAAACAAACAAGTAAGAAGTGACTGTAAAACGAGTCCTTTTGGTAAGTTACTACTAAAACCTCTTAAGAATTGGTCATCAAGGTACACTAATATTTTGGTTACAGGATGTTGCAGACAAAGCTACTGAGAAAACTGGAGGATGACAGCATTCTGCTTCATTTAAGAGACATCAGTTTCAAAGCAATTGTTTTCTAAAACTTTTTTGTTCATAGGAAATTTGAAAGACACCGGATTTCCAGTCCATTTGAGATAGAACTCAGACTGCTTCAAAAGTCCTATTTCTCATACATGTCTCAACTACAAAATAAGAATTTTCAGGGTTTTAAACTCACTGAGTGTTCTGTTATAAACACAGGATGACGACATATATGAGAGTAATCAAAACATGAAGAGTATTTTACACATTACAATCCTGGTTTACAAAGTTTAGGTGCTAATGGGTTAAATCTTAAAAGAAATGCTTCTTCAAGTAAGAATGCAGAATACTGTTCAGAATCTTAAGGCTTAATATGTCTGCCATTCACATGGAAGCATGCTGCCCAGTCACCTTAAATCACTTCCATAACTTCACTGTTGCAGATTTATTTGGAATAGAAGGGGGGGGGGGGGGGGAAGACAGGGTAGAAGAAACCAAAACCATTCTTCAGTTCTCAAACTGCTTTACAATATGTTATGTTTTATATATCACAGCAAGTTTTCCATTTTCAAAACCCTAAACGTGCATCTTTTTTCAGGCATCATTAATTGCCATTAGCACTGTGCAGACCTCAAAACCCAATGGAGGTTTGGGCTGGCTTCCAGAAGCTGACATTCTCACCAGCATCTCTTCGGTCTAGAAATCCTGGGAGAGTTTCAACTCTTCCTTGTTCCCAAATGGTTACAAATATTTCAAGAATAGACTTTTCTTCGGTATTTCTCTTCCCTCTTCCAAGCAAACCCAGCAGTCCAGAGGCATGTGCTGTGAAATAGCTGTGAAAAGGCTGTGAAATATCTCTTGTACCTTCCTCAACCACCTAAAAAGGATCAAAGTTTTGGATAGGGGTTTGCTTTTTTTGAAGCAAGATACACAACAGTAATCCATGGCATTATGAAAGCTCCTTGGAAAAGTCTGCCTTCCATTACAGCCCAAAGCTGAGCAACTAAATCTGCTCTTTCTGGAGCTACAAAATCTTGATGCACTCTCACCTCTTACAACAAAGATCAGAATCTACCAGGATCACCCACTATGGTGTCTCATTTACAGAAAGAGTTATCTTTTTCCAGATTTTCCTCACAGGAGTTACTAGAGCCAATAGCTGATTAGTACCTTTAACCTTCTGATAACCTTGATACAGTACCACTGCCCTGCAAGCAATTGGGCCTTGCTGTTCATTGATTTCAGCAAGAAGCAGGTTTTGCAGAAGGATGCATTATCTTCCCAAGACTGAAGAAGATTTATATAAAGAAACTCTGATAAAAATCAGCTCTTGAGAGCAGTTACAGGATAAACTCCAAGGTATGAAAAACTCTAAGTGAGGCAGCAAATAGGTTTTAAATCATCTTCAATATTGCACCTACTGAGGCCAAAAAAGTCCACTGTATTTTGGCTAATTTCAGCAGATATATGTTCCTATGCTTGGACTCAACTATAGACCCCTTGTATTTGAGAAATTTGGGGATAACTTATACTTTTTCTGACCTTGTAACAGAACAGCAATAATCCAAGAACTTTATTTCATGAAGAGATATCAATAAAAATGGGTTGCTTTAACAGAAAGAAAACCAAAAACAACATCGAGGCTTTTGCTGCCAATGACTCACACAACTTTTTTTTTCTAAACTGTCCACAAGTACTTCACAGCAGACTGTAATGATCTCAGCCTTTGCTGGAATGTGCTCCCACTGAAAACCATCATTGCATCATCATCTTCCTGTTACTCTCTCAGCTCAGGGCTTAATGTATAAGGCATCATAGGCAGGCCACTACCATAAAGCCTATTCTGTCAGCAGCACTGCTTTTTTGGTTTACCTTCACATACCAGCCTGTCATTCACAGCAGGTCAGTAGCTGTGCGGTGAGCAGCTCTGCCCAGCCCTGCTGCAGCACAGCAAGCTTTCGAGAAAGAGACCAGACAGCTTGAGGTGAAACCAGCTTAACCGCCCCAAGACAAGCCATGCTTTCCTATGAATCACAGCCCTTAGTCACGCTTATTACGGCACAAACACCATGTATTTGAACAGCAGCGTGCTTTGCTGGGGACCAGCTGCCTGCTAACTTTTACAAAGGTGCTCATTAAAGCCTCCATCTCCTTTTGTCTTTTGGATCTCACAGTGCTCCCATGCCAGCCTGCTTTTGGAAATTACACTTACTGCTTCCATGAAAGCTTTGGCTTTTGGAAGAATAAGGTGGGCTGGCTAAGCAACATTTGGGGCCTTTCCAAACAACTGATCATAGCTGAAAGTCAGTGTAGTTGCAATATGGCATATCCCTACTAATAGAGACAACCTACTATGGCTTTGTTGCAGGAAGGCTAGCTATTACAGCAAAGTTGCAGTCAATTTCATAAATATAGCAAAACCTCCACTTATGCTTATAAAACGACAAGAAACAAAGGTAGTTTATTACTTCTCTTTCAGACACTGCGACTGAGCGAACTTCCCTAGGGCCCCGCAGCTACTGAAGCAGTATTTTGTTAGTGCCTTAAGCAAAGCCCCATCCCCATTGCTCCCACTCTGTCCCCATTGCCTCCATCCCCATTGCCCCCATCCCTAGGGTTCCCCCCTCTCCTCCGCCCCATTTCTTGCCCCCATCTCCCGCGTCCCCAGTGTCCCCAAATCCCCACGTCCTCCCCGCCGCGCCTCCCCCCTGTCCCCCTCCCTTCCCTTTCCCCGGTTCCCCCCCCATCCCCGCGGGACGCTGTACCTTTAAGAGCCCCTCCCTGTGTCTGTTTACAGCCCTCGCACTCCCTCCGGGTATCTACGTCCCGCCCCCTCCTCCTCCTCCTCCAATTGTCTCCAAGCTCTCCGTGTCCGTCACTGCGAAGGGCGCTTCCTATTGGCTGTGAGGAGGGGAGAGGCATGGCTGTGGACGGGACCATTGCGGAGCCGCGGCGCTGGGAGGGGGGGGGATCTGGTTGGTTCCGCCGGGTTCCGCTCGGCGCCCATCGGCCGGGATGGACCTGGGACCGCTGCGGAAGAGCTACCGGGGGGACGAGGAGGTGCGGACAGAGGGGGGGGCAACGGGGAGGGGGCGATGGGACCCTGGTCCAGCTGTGACTTGGGGCCTCCGTGCCCCTCCCCGGGCTGTCCCGAGGCCTGGAGTGACCCACACATGTGCAGGTGGTGACCGTGGGAATGGGGTGGCCCCTCCCGTGCTCATTGTGCCCCTGTATTGAGGTGCCCCCTCCCCCGTTCTCCTTGTGCCCCTGTATTG
>JBCJKH010047388.1:12082-29782 GCA_039877255.1 Loriculus beryllinus
GGGAGGGAGCTCTGAGCCCCAAAGCTCCCCTGCGTATTGAACCTGAGCAGGGGGAGGCCTTGTCTGTGCCCAGAAGTTGAAGGGCACTGAGAACTACAACAAAACAATGGGGATTTTTATGTTTCACTGACTGCTTTTGCAGCTGCATCTTTCCCCCTCCTCTTCTCTCCCCCCACTATTTCATGTGAAAAACCAAGTATGAAAATACAAACCATGGCTTTCCCTCCTGCCACAGCCAGTGCACAGAAAATGGGGCCAGAAATCACAAGATCTGAAGTTAGTTATAAGTCACTGTTACAGGCAAAAGCAGAAATTGTTTTGTGCTTCTACAACATATTTTGTTTCTGTTATCACAATCATAAAGACAGGGCTGAAGCCCACCAACTGCACTGCAGGTTCAATGTGATCATCTTCGCATCCCTGAGGTTCCTGATGACATTTGGGGAGGAGCTGGTAGAACCCACTGAGTTCTGCCTCTACAGCTTCCCCTCCATGCACATCTCCCATTCAGCTTTAGAATATCTGATAACCATCTCTTTCATGGTAAAAGCTCCTATAAGGTGATTTTTCTCTGCAGCTGTATGTGGAAGACCTTTTGCTACTTCTCTGGTGCATCCAGTCACCAACCTGAACAAAGAGACAACTACAAGAAGTAGACAGATATGGACCAGAAGTTGCAGAGCAAATATTAGCAGAGATGCAGGCTGAGAAGTAGGGAAATAACGGTGGAGTCTGACTGAGAAATGTCTGAGGGATGGGGATAGAGTGGGCAGATGCATGCCCATCCTCTCATACTCTGCAGTGGAGTCACCCATTCTTCTTGGCATCCGTAGGCAAAAGGATAGGCGGAAATCAGTTTAATTTGCAGCAAAGTGAAGTGTGAACATCTTCATTATTTTGTAAAACAGAAAAGATACCTAATTGCACAATGAGATAAGTCATTAAAGGAAAAAGATGAGGTTTCTTTATAGCAAGCTAGGTAATCATCTGTTACAGGGCCTTCATGAGGGGGTGGACTAGGTGAACCCTGAAGTCTTTTGTAGTAATTTTTTTATGCTACAGCATTTTTTTAAATGCTATAAAATGTACAGAGATGCAACAAATAAGGGGAGAACGAGGAACAAGCTAAGAAGAGGAAACTCACTTTCCTATCTGTATACTTTGTTAAGCTGTATTTGCGCCTTAGCCTCCAGCCTAAGCATCTACACCAATGAACATTTTCCCCCTTTGAAAAATTAATTCTCTCTCTCTCTCTTTCTTCCTCTCTTCCTCTCCCTGCCCACCCCTCCCCTCCCTTCCCCCCTCCCCTCCCCACCCACCCCCCCCCCCCATCAGGCAGGCTTACAACACTGCTATGTAGAGAGATGAAAAAGTCTTTTTATTTTCATGGAGCCTTCCTGACTTCTTCGATGTTCTTCTTAACTCAGTGCACCTTTGCCTCAGGAAGCAAAGATACCCAATTATGGTGGGCTGGAAAACCAGGGGGATGGTCTTCTGAGCAGACAGGTACCCTGCTTCATCTACCATGCATTCACCTGCAGAGATGGTTCTGTCTCCCCTACCATTTATAAGAAGCCATGTGTGAAGGGTCTTCCCCCATATATATGTCATCCCCTATTCCAGCCAGAAAGCCCAGTAGATGGTAAAGGTGTAACTGGGCAGTTGTGACTCCCAAGGTATGTTTCCTAACAGGTACTGATTTAATTTCATGTATCAGAGACACAGCAATGAATCCAGAGCACCAACTCTGTCATGTTAAAGCACACTCCTCCTGCTACTGCTCAGGTTCTGACAAGGTTTATATACTTTAAACCCTTTTTTTAAAAAATAAAACTTTCATCTTATTTTAAAATAAATTTCCCCCAGATGCAATATCATTTCCAAAGGCAAATAATTTTTCTCATTGTATTATAGAATAGAACATTTGCAAAAATCATTGCAATTCTCACATTTGAATCAATTTCAGACTGGTGTCCTGTTATCCGAGGCTGTCAGGGGCTTTTTGGTATTATTTTAGGCTATTTTTAAAGTGGTGCATTCTCTGCTGTTATAATTGAATTGTCTGAAATATCTTGTTTGCAGAGCTGTGAAACATTTTAAAGGCATCAATTGAAATGATGAGGCATTGTCCAAATTGAAATCTATTTCATCCAAAAGTGTCCTGGACATCCAGGTGGTAATAAACATTTTTCAGCCGTGTACAAACTGTGAATTGTATTTGAAATTAAATCTCCGCATTAAAATCTGCATTGCTGAGCCTCCCGCTGGCAGCCACCGTTCTTCGGAAAGCTGACATCTTCCCTGGCACCGATGGGGTAGGAGTTGTTGTGTGGATATTACCGATTTCCTACCACTCTTCGAGTATCGGGACTTTATGGCAACATATACCTAAGAAGTACAAAGGCTGCGAGGTGTGTGAGAAATACAGGAGGGGGCCACCTCGGGTTTAGTAAGGATAGATGTTTTTGTCTTGACACACAAGGGTGGAAACCATTTTACAAACCTCTATTAAAGCAGCATATTGCTGATGTCACAAATTATGTCATTTTTCAGCAAGCTGTTAGGTAGCAGCAGGATACTTAGAGGTCCCAATCTGAGTTCACAGCTTGAGGCCTCATCATCCATTGAAGTCAAGAAAATGCTCCAGTCCCCTGGCCCTCTGTTTACAAATAATATATCAAGAATCAGGATGCCCACAAATGAACTTTCAGGCACTGAGCTAAAGGAAATACGTTTCTGTGGGGTTTTTTTTAATATATATGTATGCATACATGTTACACATTTGTCCTTATGTATAAGTGTTTGTGTGCATTTGTGTGTAGCACGACTGAAGTCCACAGTTTGCCATTAGATTTTCTTTAAACAAGCACTGGTTTTACTCCTTGAAATACAGAGCTGATTCTTCATGACTAATTTTGCACACAGAACCCCCACCAAAGCTGGAGATATCCACACAGAAAAGGGGCATAAAGTGCTTCCATTCATTTCTCCTTTTTAAAATAGTGAGAGGGGTTGTTTTAATACCTAGTACTTCTATAATATTAAAGAGCTCTGTTTAATACGATACACATAAGAGATTTATCTATAACAGAGTTGAGTAGAAAATAAAATGACGGGAATGTCTATGCACATATTCATTAGTACAGCAGAACAGCTTGTTAGAGGCCCTCCTCATCTCCTGGATGAACCATATTTACACATATATGTGTATTTCCCCCCACTAGAGTGGAATAAGCTGTTGTGTTTTTCTAACAATGCACATATACCTGGAAGACGACAGCCTACGTTAGAAGACATAAAATACATAGCATGTGGCCTGAGGTAGTGAAACAACCCATGAGAAGGAATTAAATTCAAAGCTAATGGTGCCAAGCTCATCAGTGAGTGCTTTTACCCCCCTGTGTATTAGTGGGAGCCAAAGATGGAGTGTCAAGGCACAGCTTTGAATTTCCTGACTTTTGCCAGTGTGTTAACATCACCCCCCCTAACAGAATGAGGGTACTGGCAGGGATTTGGATTAGATGGCCAAGCAAGACATTTGTATTCCCACACTCACTCCCTAAACTGATTCCAATATTTTGCTACTCATTTACTGATGTGGCTGGCTGTAACTTCCTCTACTGAAAATGGTATTATAGGGCTGTATTAGCTTCTCCCCTATAGCATATCCCTGATGTAGTTGCCACTGCAACTATCCCCCACTATCTGCACAATAAATGCTGTTGCTTACAGAAACATGATTACAGGATTAGAGTTATTGGGCCTTCACCCAGACGAACACGGTGACACAGCATAGCACTGGCACCTCTGAAAGCTGCACTGACCTCAGGCATCTGTACTTCAAAGGCCACGGACACAATCTGAGCTTCATTAGCTTTCAAGGCTGAAGTTACAGGAGCACTACTTCCTCAGCCGCTAATGGGAAACACTCTCCTCCATTTGCTGTTGAGGTGTTAAAAGTTCCTCTTAACATCAGTTACTGAGCTACAGCTTCACTGGTATCCCAGTAAAATAAAAATGACTTGTGAAGTGGGAGCTGAGTCCAAATCAAAATGCTGTGTTGGACATCCCTTATTCAAGAGAAGAGCAGACACTGGTGCAGGGATGCTTTGGGAGTTAGGACTACAGAGGGAGGCGTAACCCCAAATCCCAGACTTTGAGCTGTAGAGAAATTTCCGCAGCTCCTGAAGGGTTTCATATGGTTGTAACCAACTGGTTAATGACTTAGGTATCTGAAGGATGCTCTGGTTTTCATTTATAGGATGTGATGCAGATGATTATGCAGAGAGGGAGAGCTTGGAGCTAGCTGCAGTTCAGAGCATGTGCACCATCAGGTCTGGACACACCGTGAGAAACCTGTGAATTGTGCTGAGAACTCTCCTAAACCCCTCTTGCTGATCTGCACCTACAAGGAGGAAACTTGGGAGGCATCATTTAATCCCACAGAGAGACAAGCTAGTCAGAGAGAGAACCACAAGGTGGCAAAGCACTAGGTAGGATCAAATAGAAGTTTTGCTCCTAGCATACACTTTCTGCATGGAAATGTCTTTTAAATTTTGGTGCACCTCAGTTCCTTCTTATGCAGCTGGAACATTAGTAATTCTTCTGTTCTGTCCAGATGATGCATTCTGGTACACAGCTCACCACCATGTTTGCACAGTCCTAGCGTAGTCATTTGTGTCTTGCATTCATTATCCTAATTGAACAGTAATATACAAAGGACATGGCTTCATCATCAACTTGCACAAAGAAACCGGCAAAGTAGCTAGGTAGCATGGAGGAAGTCCTAAAGTTTCTTCTCCATAAGAGTGTGAGAGAAATACCTATTCCATGAAAATACTTGAGAATGGTAGGACATAGTCCATCATGGTGAGCCCAGAGAACTAGGAAATGGCTTTATATGAGAATGAAATGGGTGAAATGTATCATTTGTGCTAAAAGACCTCAATAACACTGAAAAAAAGTAGAAGAGAGGCAGAAGGCTCTCTTCTGAACAGAGTTGAAGCACTTTGTTTCCTTTCTTCAGTCCACATTGCCTTCTGTGGTGCTTTGCCTATGGGATTTTCATTTTAATTTTTAAGCTGACACTGAATAAAGTGGTTTGCCCATGAGTCTCCAGACTGGGACAACTGGATAAGATGGGCTGGTCAGGTGCTGCCAAGGATAAGGCTAAGGAATTACAAGGCTGGCCTCTGGAGCTAAGCTGCACCTTCCCTTCAGGAGGTAGGAGACTTCCCCAGGTCTGAGGATCTCCTTGAGGCTGGAAGATTTAGTGGGCTCAGATATTAACAGGATCACATCTCAGCTCCAGAGTTTTCTCCAGCTTGCATTTTTGATAAAGCTCAGAATCTTCAGCTTCAGCTGGCAAGTTTAACTTAATCTCTTGGGTTTGTTCTGTCCTAAGCAGCCTGTTCATATTGTCAGAGCTCATTGCAGTTTCTCAAGCTTTAGGCTGGGTTAGGAGCTAAGGCATGATTAGAAACCAGAGTAAGAAGAATTCAGCTGATTTTCAGCTAAGCACCTTTTCACCACAAAGAAAGATTTACAAAAAGGCATTTATTTCCTAGGAAGTTGTCACTGGATTTCCTTTTAAATTAAATTACCATCACTCAAAGAAATAGGAAATTCCTCTTTATGTGTACATTTTTCATGTATTACTGATTCTTTCCAGGCTTTCCCTTTGCCACATGCTCAGGGCAGTGACCCCCATCTCAGGCACTGCAACAGCTCTGTGACCAGCAACGGTTTAAGTGTTGTAGCAGCCACTGCTGCTATAGCAGAAATCCAAGCCCTTCACTTTGTGAACTCAGGAAGCCTGTGATGTTAATTAGAAGCACTCACTCCCTTTACTGAGTAAAACCAGGGGTGGTGTGTAGGCATAGGTTGACCCAGGGAGGAGAAAGAGGACTCTTCTCCCTGTCAGCACCAGGAGCTGCAGCCCTTACTGTTACTTCACACGACACAAATGCAGCTCTACAGTCAATTCCATTTCCACTTCCCATTTCCATTATTTTCTCATCTGCCTCTCACTCTGGACCAGGGCAGCATGTAGAGTGTGGTAAAGTAGGTGGACATAAGAAGGGATGACAGTGGTACTGTGGTCCAGGTGAGAGTGTTGCCCTTTAAAGCTGGCATGTTCTATAGAGGTGATACACAAATCTTTTACATGACTCTCCTATTGTCACTAGTGATTATTACCTTAACAATTTCAAGGTGCTCAAGGCTTTTTTGGGAGGATCTAACCCAAAGCCTAGAAAGGCTGACAGGAACTTTAAACAGAGAGTTTAAAAGATCCCGGAGTGCAGATTCTAAGAATGTGTTTGAATAAGAAAAGAAAATGAGGGAAGAAAACAGCTTCTCTCTTCCTCTGGCTAGCCAGCATGCTTTGACGGAAAGCAGGGATGTAATCTCAGGAACACTTACTCCAGCCTCCTGTTCATCAGTAGCAGGAAGGCCTGTCAAACCTGTCAAACTCCTTGAGCTCCTGGGGTTTACAGACTTCTCTCAGCAACCCCAAGCAAAACCACAATCCCATAAAGAAGCCTTTTCAGTAAAACCTTCTGCCATTTGCCTGAAGCCAACAAACCACTCGTTTATAGAAAAAAAATAAATCTATTTCTCATTTGGAAACATCCCTTCCCCCCATGCTTGCTCTCTCCTGGTGAAGCCCTGAGCCATGGCCTTGAGGGAAAAGTTTTCTTCTGAAACCTGCCACTGCAGGGTATGTTAGAGCCCAAAATCTGCGGCCCACGCAGAGACCAAAGTCTTACTGGTCCAAGGAGAGTCTGTCTTGAGTAAGGACTGCAGAAACAGCTACCAGGCTTCAGTCAGAGCTCAAGGTCGGTTTAGGACTGCTTGCACTCACTCCTGTCCCTCTTGGTTGACTTTTCTATGCTACTTGTCTCCAGCTAACTGCTAAGGTGTGTGTCCCACGCTATTTGCTGAAAGGTCTGGAAGAGACACCCAGGCTGTCTGGCCTTTGCCCTTCCTTTCATTCCCCACATCGCCTCATCCTTTCCCAGCAAGTTGCTGCAAAAACGAAAGCTCTCAGATCATTGCCACCAGTCCCAGCCTTTGCCTTCATGCTCACGGAAAGCTGCAGTGCCACTGACCCAAGACGCCAACTGGCCATAGCAGGAACCTCTGCAGTTCTAGGGACCAGTGCTAGGTGATGGTGTCTGATACAGTGACAGAAAAAATCGTAGCCCCAAAAGAAGAGGGCAGACGGAAAGCAGCACTTTTGGAGGCATTATTGGGTTTATGTGAGTTGCAGGGGTGCATTCTGCCCTGAGTGATACGCCTAACTATGGGTTTGTCAGCTATTTATCAACATCAGTTTGGGCTTGACCGAACTGGCATATGTGTTTAGTGATTATCTGACTAGCTAAATGTCAAATTACATACCTTGATTTGTGGGTGGCAGATCAGAGCACAAGACACCATCATTTTTTCATGTACTTGCTAGGAGTAACAGAATCATACTCAAAGTCCATAATGGCAGAACCATAACAACACCATAATAAACAAATGCGTGATTTCCTAATGTGAGCAGAAAGTGGCAACTTCAAGCTGCAGTTTATTCACAATATGGGAGACATGCTCTGGCAAGAGTTAAGCAGCCATCAATACACGTATCCTAAGGGCAGAAGTATAGCAGAAGCAAAAGTCTGTTGATAACACAGTAAACAATGATATCATGAAGACTGAAGCAAAACATAAAACATACCCTGAAATACAGGTTTTCAAAGCTGGCACTTAGCCTATGCTGTGAGCTGAAATTCTGTTTCATTTTATATCTATTTTAACTTAGCATGCAAAAATCCACCTGTAGCCACCTGAATCAATGCTTGAAAAACACAAACCATATTTAAGGTTTAGTTTTCCAAGATGTATTCATGTGAGGCAAAGAGGTTTTTTTTTTCTACATCCAAAGAATTGGCTACAGACTGTTCAGGAGAGGCTGCAATGCTCACACTATGTGAAAAAGGAAAGGTGTATTGTCAATATCAGACTTGTTCTTCTCCAGAGTGCAAAATATAATAGCAAAGTGAAAGGGAAAGCAGAAGAATCTGACACTTTTCCTGAAGACCCAGAGCTGCTGACTCCATAAGCAGTCCCCTTAAGAGACGCAAGCAGAAATATGACAGACATCACAAATTAATCGCCAGTTCATTACCCATGGATTGGGATTTCTCCACAGAAAAGGGACAGAATACATGTTTCAAGATAAGATGCATCACAACCATGGATTTTATTTAGAAATTGTGCATAAACCTATATGTTAAAAATCAGATACAACTACTACACTTGTTGATTTCCTATATGTACATATATGAAAGAATATGAATGTAGCAAGAACAACTGATAAGGTGCACCAACAAAAAATGGTTGCTAGTCTTTAATCTCTTTTCCCTTATGTTTTATGCTTTTCTTATTTAAGAACAGCTGTAGCTCAGGATGAATAATGGCCACCAACCAGGAATCCTGTCTCCAAGGGTGCATGTGCTGGATGCCTAATGAAAAGGATAAGGGCATGCACTGAGACTTCCAATGCACCTCTACAGTCCACTCACCTTCTCTGTCTGTAAGGGACAGTGAGATGCCTCAGCTCATTGCACCGCCTCAGACCCTGCACCAACAATCTTTATTTTGTAAGGACGAGAGGCCTTACAAAATGTGTGCAAAACTGACAATCAGGACAGCTATTCATTTACTTGTTACCCAAGCAAATAAGATGAGTAGTCACTCAGGCACAACCATGTGGAAGTCAGTGCTTTGGATGTTTAGTCATGTTTTTTAGTATATCTGGGCTTGAAAAGTGCAGAGAAGAGTGGGAAAAGGTTTCACAGTTAACATAAAATGAACCATGTCCTCAAAAATGTATTTATGAGAAGAAAAATAGCCAGTACTTTGCTTCAGGTTCATGCACAATGTACTAAAACAGGGGTGACACACAAGTGGATTAGTGGGGGGCAGAACAGATCTTAGGACTGTTCACTTTGTCTAGGAAAGAGTTGTCAGGATACACAAAACCAATGCGTGCCTGAGGCAGCCATGTTGGCTCCTGCTCCACTGGAAAGGGAAATGTTTGCCACATGGAAGCAGAAAACATTGGCAGGAAAATAACTTTAATTTCCAAATTTTGAAAGGGAGTATTGCAAGCAGGAAGGAAAAAAAGAAAAGGAGCAGGGAGAGGGAGGAGGATAGGAATGACATTCACCTGGACCCTCTGATTTCACCTTCATACTCTGACCCTATGATGGGTATGTTTGAAACTAATTTATTTGTGAAAGAGACCCTAAAGGTAACTTTTGAACACAGGATAGGGAAAAAGCAGGTCCACCCATTGCCTTTGGGCTAGGATGAGGATGAGCGAGGACTCCTTGGAGGAGGGCAATGAGGCTCACCCATACCACTTACCAGCACAGAGACCTGACTGATGTTACAGATACATATGGCAACTTATATACATACATACTGGGAAAAGGCATTGTAACAAGCCTCAGCTGTAACACTCTGCAAATGTTCATCCTTCTACATTTCTCCTGGTTTCAGTCTTGTGTCAGCTTAGGACCCAGGAGAAAGATAAAAAGGCATGTTTACATCTAGCTAGTGCCACGAGAGAGTGACAAAAGCTTATGAGACATTTGGTCTGATCTACAGCCTTCCGTGTCTGTTGTCATTTGCCTCCTGAACCTAATGGAAACCTTCCCTGGATGGTATGCTCGTTGTTATTGTTTCAATTTCCTTGCCTTTTATTTATTTCCCTTGCCTCTCAAGAGCCATTCGATGGTTCCATTACTTCCTGCTGACCAGGGAAAGCTATGAGAACAAATAGTTATAGTGGATTAAAATACACACACTATCACAAGAAAAACAGAGGGAAGGGGGCAGGAGACTTGCTTAGCAAAGAGTGGTGGAAGTCGTGGGACAGAGAGCTGCCAGAAATATTGAAGTGGGGTTTTATGTCAAGACTCATTTGAGACTTGATCTCTGCAATGAACAGAGTTTCTGAATTCTTCCCATGACAGTACTGCAACATGAACCTGCATATATTAACTCAGTTCAGTGTTTCCTTTGGATTTTAAATAGAAGTTTGTTTGGAAAAAGTGCAAATGACAGTCCTTAGCAGTGTGAGTTCTCCTGCCTGTGCTGATAGAGGAGCCGGTCACAGCAGAAAGAGGAGAGCTTGCACACAGCAAGCATCAAAGGCATTACACTGACCATCATCTTCAAGGAAGACAAGAATTTTGCTAAAACGATTGGCATCATCAGCCCCCCATCTCTAGGGCAAATGAACCCTGTGGTCCAAGCTTGACCCAGCCTACAGCAGATTGTATCTGCTGTATTTGGAAATTTTCCTTTCTAGCATCTGTTAAAAAAATTATTAGCAGGTGCTGAAAACTGTGGCCTCCAACCCAGAGACCTGGAGCCAAAATACCAGAGGGGAAAAAGTCAGCTCTTGACAACCGCCTGACTCCAGGGTTGGACGAGCCAGAGAGACAATCTGCTGCTAGGGGAGATGCCAGATCAGAGGAGGGAAGTGGTAGCACCTTGTGCAATTAGGATGTTTTTTCTTTTTATTTTGGTGTTGTTTTTTGGTTGGTTTTTTTTTTTTTTGGAGCTACAAGTGGCAAGGGCCAATTCCTTGTCTCTGGGAAGTTATAATCCTGGTGATCCCCTCTGGTGCCATTAAAGAGTTAGACCAGCTGATCAAAACAGGTTGGGCTGTTACTTGCACAGCACCCAGAATGACAAACTGAAGTCATTTAACGTTTGCTGTGTAAATGGCACTCTGCTATGTATGTATATCCCAGTGAACACAAGAGAATAAATTCTTACGTGCCGTGTAATTACACACACACTCATGTAAAAATGAGCTGATGGAAAATAAATATGCATATAGCTATGCCTATGCCTATTCCAGCCCCTACTACAGCGTTATTGCATTGCCAATGTGTTGACATAAAAATGCAGTTTTATGTATTACATCTAAATGGAAATGTGTGAAAAGGGATTTTTTTTTGGCTACAGACCAGTCTCTTAATATAATTACTATTTTTACTACTACTGCTACTACTACTACCACAGTGAATTGGGAGCCCCCTTGGTTCTACCCATGGTATAAACAGCAAGAACAAGCCTGGCCTAGAAAGACAGGAGAGATGAAAGAGGGAGAGAGGCAGTGTGATTTCTCCAAGCTGAATTAACAGGACAGAATACGCATGTAGGATTCACCTCTCTTAAATTCCATTCCTCGGTGTTGCGTCGGCCCTCTCTGCTACTATTTCATACATGGCTTTCCTAAGGAAGGCAAGAGTCAAAAAAGGTACTTTACTGATGCAATGAGGCGAGTGGATTGTTACAATCAGGGTGGCTCTGCTTGGCATTTTGCAGCAGAGATGGAGGGAACCAGCAATGTGGGTTGTCCTGGGTGGCCAGGGCTGGTGACCAGTGGCCATGGCCACCATGTCTGCTGCTGGACAGTTTCCCCATGACACTGCAGGCCACTGTAGCAGCTTGATCAGATCACAGACATGCTGCTAAATGTGTGGAGGTATGAGTCAAGCAATCACGTCTTCTCCCTTTTCTAACTTGCCTGCCTCTATTACGGCTATAGCACAAGACGTAGTGCTGTGCTTCAGCCTGAAAAATCAGAACCATGTCTCTCGTGCTCACTCTTTTGACAGTTGCCAATCTAGAAGAGTTTCTAAAAAATCTCTCTGAGGACAAAACAATGCTCCTTTGAGCGCCATTAGATGTTTCCCAGATCTCTTGTCACTTCATGCTGGGGTCTGTTGGGTGCTTATGAAAAAGCCTCTAAAAGTGCCGCTTTCTTTCCAAGGCTGATCTTAAATGAGACATGCTCACAGCCCACGCAGTTGGGAAGCATCCTCACCGTGGCCATTGCTCTATACCAGCATGATTGTTCAGAGGTTGCTGTTTTCTGCCAGCTCTGGGGCTCGGACGATGAAGTAAAATAAAATGAGAGCGTCTTTTCCTGCCCCTCTGGAAAGAAACATTTTCAGAGGAAGTGGCAAAAAATGTAACACAAGTCTACACAGCAAATGGCAGCCTGCGCACAAGAACTAGGAAAGCTGTTTGCCAGGAGGCCAAATGGATTGCCTGCAGTTCCGGGAAAAGAGATTCTATTTGGTGCTTAAAATCATGTAAAGAAAACAAAGGATGGCTGCTACATGCCTGCCCATGATAGTCTGGAGCACTGCGCTGTTGTGGGATATTCATGCCAACCAAATGGCAGCAAAATACCAGCGCGTCGATTGGGGCGAGCTGGTTGTACATAGATAGGCATGCCTGCGGGACCAGCCTCCGACGGCTCACCACGAGTTATTAGCGCATCGAACCCCGAGGAAGGAAGGACATAGTTCTCATTATCTCCACTGTACAGGTGTTGAAAGGGAGGTTCGGGAGATTTGCCACCCAGGGCATGTCAGAGCTGGGATTAGTGGTTATGGGTCCCAGCACTCAGCCCTGTGCAAAGACCATGCCTCTTGGAACAGATTTTGGGGAAGACTTTTATTTCTCTGACACAGAAGAGAAAAAAACACCTTCCAGCTTCCACTAAGGGAATTATTTCTTCCTACCAATGCCGTGTTGATTTGTCTTAAGGACACTGTTAGGATTAACCAAGTTAGAAATACATATTGTCAGTTAAAATTCACTATCATCCCAAAGAGACCCAAATAAAATACAGTCTTTCTCAAGCAAGAATAACCGTGTTTGCAACAAAAAACACCATTTAGGAGAAAGTCCTTTAAATGATCCTCTGCTTTCAGTCCATGTCCATATAGGCACATATAACAAGTGATTTGCACATGTGAACCAAAAAAACACACTTTGGTCTACACTCCCTCCAAATACTGCTCTCATTTCAGGCTTTCTTTTCCTGGGTATCCAGCATTAATCCTGCTCTGAACCCCTTCAACATCAGGAGGAGCGTGAACATTTCCTACCTCATTACTGCCTTTCAAAGGCAGCCACAACCACAAAAATGAGACCTTGGGGAAGGAGGCGGGAGAGGAGAAAATCTCTGCACACACAAGCAGAGCCCCCCCTCCCAGTTATCCTCCCTCCTTTGTGCTTTGAAGAGGCATCTCACCTCTTACAAGGGAAACAAGTTTGTCGTAGCAGTAGTTCTGTCCATGCTACCCTCACCTTCACTGAGGTGATGACACTTTAGGCCTGGCACTCCCTCTTGACACTTTCCTGCTACAGAAAGAGTCAGTCCTGAACCAGACTGACTCCCTGGCATCCCTGGCCCCTCTCAAGTCCCACATTTCCCAAACCGTCCTTTAAGAATGCATTGCTGAGGAGATGGCTAGCCAGCAGCGACCAGACCATGACAGCAATATGAGTTTATAACCTGACAACAGAGATTTGGCTCTGAAATGGAGTAGATCCCATTATAATCTCTGCACTCAAAGGCAGACTTGAGGTTTAAATAATCTTTGATTGCAGGATAACATCCTGACTGTATTTCAGCTTTACTGAATTTTAGTATACGAACTGTTCCTGGCCTCTCTCAGCTGTGAGAGAGAGATGCTCTCCCATGGCCCTGCTTGCTGCTTCAACGCCGCCTCAGTTAATAACACCTGCCGGAGAGACAGCAGCATCTCTTGGCAAACTAAACCTGCACAGTCTCAGTAGTCAAAATCTGCATATGTATAGAGCACGTAAGTAATCATTAATGCATAACACGTCCCCTCTGGTCATTTAAATAAATTATTGACACCAGCATCGCCAAGCAGTGAACCAGGTGCCACCCCAACTGTAGGTAAGTGTAAATTGTCAGAGTGCTTCAAAAGCTCAAAGCCTTCTGAAAGCAAAAGAAGACTCAAGAAGCACTGGTTGTAAAGACCTGCGCATGCACATACATGTCTGTGTATGTGTGTATGCATGTATGCACACTTTAATGTTTGTACACCGCCATGTTGTGACCTTAATCATTTGTTTTAAACGGATCCCTATAGCATCTATATGAGTACATCCAAGTTTTGCACTTGCCGTGCCAATTTTTATTTCCACATAGCCTACAAATTGCTTCTGGAAAAGTGTAATCCTGGTTTTACCTCTGTATTTTAAAAATCATTTCCCTGTGTATTATCTCTTCTCAGCTTTATACATTTATGCTTTTACTCTCCAAATGCCTTGACTAGAATGCTATATCCCTGAACAGAAATATATTCCCCCCTGCTATTTTTCTGCAGGAGCCTGGTTCATTCAGAAACAAGGAAAAAAGTACGAATGATTGTTTTTAAATTCCCTGACATGCAGAGCTTACACAAGACACAGATGCAAATGTGGAAAGCAAATCTAGTGCTGGCATTATGGAATGGCTGAGTTCACTGCGCTTGTAAGCCAGCACCTTTATTTAGGCATGGTTGTAAGCTGCCATTTTGATATAATCTCTGGTTTTCTGGACCAGGAACACTGAAGCTGGCATGATACATCTACCACAGCCCCCCATAATACCCAGTCATAAATCAAGTACCCTCTGTCAGTGCTGATCTATGCTTGCTCCCAGAGCTGGCAGCCACAGAGAAGCCTGCACATCCATGTCACCGTCAGCATACAAATCTATCCCTTTTGTCATAGGGGAGCACCAGGGCGCTGTGCCAGCCCAGCAAATGATACTGCTGCCCTCCGTGAGTCAGGAACTTGGTGTTGGTGGGGGGCACTCTGAGATGGAAGGTGCTGTGCCATGTTGGAGCAGTGCAAGGGTAGAGTTGGGGTCCTTTTCTCGGGAAGTGAAGGTGATATACAAAAGAGGCACGTCCCTCTACCCTAGGGAGGTCACAAGGGATGCCTGAGGACCAGCATGGGCTTTTTGCACATTCATGGTCTTTCAGCATTACCCTTTCCAGCCCCACATCTGGGCTATCCCTGGACAGCCAAAGAATGGGACACATATTGTTCCCCACCCCTGTCCCTGACAGCTTGTCAGACCCAAGGGTCCTCTGGGGAGAAGGGATGCTGCAAGTGATGCTTCCAGCAGGGCAGCAGGTAAGATGGGCTTGACCTGGGCAGGAGAGCATGATTTGGATATTAGGAAAAATTTCTTCACCAAAAGGGTGGTCAGGTATTGGAACAGGCTTCACAGGGAAGTGGTGGAATCATCATCCCTAAAAAAACCATGTAGATGAGGCTGTTAGTGACATGGTTTAGTGCTGGACTTGGCAGTGCTGGGGGAACGGTTGGACTTCATGATCTTAAAGGCCCTTTCCAACCTAGCTGATTCTATGATTCAGATCCATTTTTTCTGAGGTTCGGAACAATTTTCCTTTTTAATAAAATCCTCTACTCCCCACTTTTAATTTTATTTAGATTGAAAACATGAGCAATGTGAATTTCTTAGTTCCTCAACAGATGGGCAGCCAGGAAAGGATGGAAGTAATGCCTTAACTTCTAGGAAACTTGGGACTCTGCTTCTTAGGTGGCAAAGTAATAAAAACAAACCAAACACTACAAAACAGGTCACTGTTATAAAGCCGTATCTGCCATTAAAGGGGACCTTGCTGTCGCTCTGTGTCCTAGGCTCTGAGGTCATAAGGAGTTGGCTGTGTCCCTGGAGAGCTCAATGGAGAAGGCAGCTGAATGCCAACAGCATCGCCTTGCTTTCAAAGTAGTTTTTCCTTTCCCTATATACTGGAAAAATCCCTGTGGATTTTACTCTCCTAATGAGCATGATCTGAGGGTATTTGGATGAGATCAGTGTGGAGGGGAGGGTCGGGAACCAGGTGTGTGTACATGCACGTGTTATCTGTGTCTGGTGGGTTTTTAGTTGCGATTGCAGAGATGGTCTTTCTCTGGGGAGAACACAAAGCAGAAGAGGAGCAGCCAAGAGGCAGATAAACTCAAGCTTTACATTGGCCTATAAAACAATGAATTCATGTGGCTATAAAATGCTGCTAAATACTTACCTTGCCAGTTCATGAACATCTTGGGAAACTGGAGCTGGTCACCTCCCTGTTTTGCTACCGCAGTGGAAGAGCTCTGCACCCACAGATCCTTTTTGTATTTGGGTTTAACATCTTGCCATTCCCTCTGATTTCTGTGTAAGAGCAGCCTGGTGCAAGATTGTATGCACCAAGCCCAAAGCTTCACCTCTGAGCACTGCCTGGCAGGCTCATATCCCTCAGAAAATCCCAGCTGCCACCTGCAAGCACCAAACCCCACAGGTTTGACAGGGGTTAAGGTTAAACTCAGTCCTGGGTTAGGTTTCTCTAACCTCTGCAGTGTGCACTAAATGGCAAAAATATCTGGCATGCAAATGTTGCTAACTAGAGAATAGAAACCAAAGTCCTGATGAAGTAAAGGTGTTGCAAAATCCTGGGCTGCTTGCCCTGAGCCCTTGGTTGAGTGGTGGCACAGCATAAAATAATCCAAGATTCCCAGGTCTGCGTAATACACAGTGTCAAGGGAGACTTTTTCTGTGCTGGAGGAAAGGGAAAAGAAGATTCAAGGGTTGTCCCCAGCAGTTAGGCCCTGGGGCCTGGCTGCTAAAGCCAGCAGCTGGTGCTGCCCTGGCTTGCCACCAGCTAACTTGGAATCTGAAGAGCTGCTCTGAGCAGAGCCTGCCTCCCTGCCCTGCAAAAATGAGAACATAAAAGCCGAAAGGATGTCCCCTGAGAGGGAATCTGGGCTGCAGTAGAGTCAAGGCAGCAAACCCTTACCTTTGGTCTGCTCTGTCCCTCTGCAAGCCAGGGACCAAGGCTGGCACTGAGGCTGTGCCTAAGCCTGGGCTGGATTGGGTCAGTTTGTATTTGGCTGTGGTTTTCAAAGAGAAATTTTATGTCACTATGGAGAGTCTGCATTTTTTGTGGGATTCAAATATTCCTTAATTAGGTGTTGTCTCTTAGCAGAATGAAAAGAGGGCTTTTATTTCATTTTACTTTGCCATTTTAATTTACTCTCATTCCTGTTTAATAACTGGGTAGGGAAATGTTAAAACAGCTACTGTAAAACATTTGGTAGCATAGCCCCAACTTTCAAACACTATCTGCTGTCCAAGCTGGTGACAGTGGGTGTCTAGGGAGCCCCTTCCAGATTTGGGAAAGGGAAGAGTTGCCTGAATTTGCCCTGTTGAACCTCCTTTCCTCACTAATTCCCACAGGAGGCAGCTTATTAAAGATAAAAGGGTTTGCTGCGAGGGGGTGCAGCCCCCAGTAAATGGATATTAACTCCCTGCCAGCGATTAACAGCGTCAGCTTCAGAGCCTGACAGTTTGCTAGTCCGAGAGGGCAGGGACAGGCAGGGACAGCAGGAGAAGCAAGAACAAGCAGGGCAGGCACGGGCAGGTCGGACTAGCATAGACAAGCATGGGCAGGAGCCGCCGTGACCGGGCAGGACGGGCCATGGCTGGGTACTCAAGGGAACGCCTGACCCCCATCCGTCCAAACGGGGTTTGGGTGATAAAACACATCCCGTCTGGGAACCTGCCCCCAGTTCCACTGAATGCCATGGCTACGGGCAGGGGCAGGACACGGTGCTGGTGCCACCTCCGCTCCTCGGGGCCGCGCACACCGGGAGCTCTCACCAGGGCGGCTTTCCGGCAAATTTCAGGCTCTGGGTTGCGTTGGGAGGGTGCCGTGGGGTCCTTTTTTCTTTCTCCCGCCCCCCACGGGATCGACGTGCTGATTCCCCGGCTTGCACCTAGCGCTGCGTTCTCGCTTGTTTGGG